>OOFH01112964.1:0-10173 GCA_900323355.1 Merlangius merlangus | reverse complement strand
CATGTCTCCACGCTGGATGAACTTGTTAGGATACATCTCCCTGATGTCAGGCCTGGGGATGAGTACTTGAATATGAATGGGTTACACCTAAACTACCATTGAAAGTCACAATCCATAAAACGTTGATTTTATTATGGATTTTTATTTTTTTTTAACCACGTATTGACAACTTCTGCAGAGTCTGAGGTGCGTTCAAACCACATGAGGCCGCCACCTTCAGAAGAGGGGTCGGGTGAATGGATACGTGCATTGTGCGCGACTCACCCACGCATGAAGTTAAAGCCGTGCGCACACACAAGGATGTTGCCATAGGTGTCCACCTTCAGCAGGTTTCCATAGGTCGTGTCAAACACCAGACCTCTGAGAGAGAGACATTGAGAGTAGAGGGAGAAAGAAATAGAGTTTAACCATGGCCCAAGTGGTGAAACATAACCCTCCGGGTCTTTGAGTAAGTGAAATATTAACTCCAATGATAACCATGGCCTCTAGCTTGGCTTTTCAGTGTGTTTCATCGTTTCCTTTTATATCATATTTTTATATCCATAAGGTATTCCACTTGTAGGACAATTGACTCTTAGACACTTTGTAAATGGTGAAAGATATAAAATCAAGGGGGATGGAGAGGGTGAGACAAGAGGGAGAGAGAGACATAAAAAGAAAGAAATGGGGAAAGATAAACCGAGAGAGTGACAAAAAGGGAAAGAAATGGAGAGAGCCAAACATAGAGAGAGGGATAGGGGGTGAGAGAGAAAGAGAGAGCACAAGTAGGCGAGGAAACTCTATATTATTCAAACGTGTAATCTGAACGGAGCATTTGAATGCCAGGCCAAGCGACGGCGTGACATTCAAAACGACGTTGTTTTCCTGTGAGTCCCATGCAGTATTTAAAGAACAGCAGGAGCAGTGCTGCAGGAGGCTTGGCCCACCGACCTGGTGGGGAAGGTGGGGTCGTACACGAAGCTGGACAGCTCCTGGGGGTAACCGATGGAGACCAGCCGGGCAACGGTCAGCTCGAAGCCAAGCGACTCGTACTCTGGAGATTTGTACACTATAACACACAAGGACACACAGCGCTTTAGTATGTGCCTTCGTCTGGCCATTTTGGGGATATATATGCCTTCCGATTCAACGTTAATGCCTACCAATCTAAATCGACCCCGGTAGTCAACCACTATGCCAATTGCAAGCCTGGATATTTAATATTTTAAACAATATATTTTAAGTTGATTGTATTTTTCATATCCATGTTTTGAATATCCTTTCAAGTGTCTCTTTGTATCCCCAATGCACTATAACAGACTCATTGTCTGTTATACCTGGCAACACAACTCATTCTGATTCTGATGATAAAAGGGGTTTCGTAGGGAAATAAAGGAAGTTGTTTTCTATATTTTAGGTGATGACACACTTCTAAAAAAAGGAGAAGGGAAATAAAACCAACGCAATGTGAACTCCTGAAGAGCAGTTCTAGGAAATACCAGGCAGGGCAGGGGTAAGCTAGGTTGGGTTGGAAGGGCTTAGAAAAGCCCCCCCAGCCTTCGCCAACAGGGCTTGACTGTGTGTGCGAAAAGGACTTTGCCGCGATATCATCAATATGACAGGTATGTTGGACCTGAAGCCAGGCCTGCATGCCGTCTCCCTTAATGCTCAGCTGTTAGACAACTTACTTGTCACACATTAAAGGTAATGGGTAATAGGTTATTGTGTCCCAACGACCAGGGGGAAAGGTCACCCTTCTTAGGGCAATCCCCAAGAGAAAGCATGAAGCCAGAGAGCTGAAGAGGAGCAGGCTGACAGGGTTTTCTCAGGCCCAGGGGTTGGGACCTGCTCTTTATGTTCTGGTAGGTCAATAAAGTAGGTGGTCTGGCTCAGCCAGTGTGGATGTGTGTATCTGGGGAAAGCTTATGATGACCATTGTCCCTGACAGGAGTTCTGTGGGAGGTACAGCAGGAGAATTGGACACTGTGGTTGGCATGTGGGCACGATCTGTTGCTCCATATCGGGTATTGTGTCAGGGGTCACGTATGAAATAGCTCAGATCCATCAATTGTAGAATATTTGAGAATGCTTCATGCATATAGAGCACTATTCTTTCTTAATTATTGTACTACAACCTGTTGGAGTTTGTAGCCCAGTATATTCCGGAAAGCAATACTGTGAATCTGTGAATGTTATGTTTTACTTTTCAGCCATCCTGTGCCTAGCTTAATATCTTGCCAAAGGACTACAGTTGAATATTAGCCTTCTGGTTAACACTGGCACATTTGCAGAAATGTAGATTAATGTGCACTGTCCTTAAAAAAATAAATACATGAAATGAAAATCCGGAGAATTGGCTATGTGTGGTCGTTTTCCCACCGCTGGTCTGCACGTACCTGCTAGTGTGTAATCCATGTCAAAGCCAAAACACTTGATCTTCTCCATGGCCAGGCTTCTGTTTACAAACACCCTGCAGAGAGGAACATTGACACACAGTCAGCTGACACCAAAAAACACCACTGGGTTACATTCATCGACGTCTATAGCACCAAACACCTCCAGACATTCAGGATACATTTCTACACCAAACAACAACAACAACAACAACAACAACAACAACAACAACAACAACAACAACAGCAACAACAGCAGCAGCAGCCGTACAGTTTTGGAAGAGTGCAATGATATTATTGGGTTGGCTGTTTTCTGATGGACCTGGTGACCATGTTGAATTGATGCCTTTGTTTTATCTCTTAAATCATGAGTAAACAGACATTTTAAAGAAGAGTTGGTTTTCTGCTTGCTTCTGTCTTAAGTGATGCGAAACATAAAGAGCAAGCTTCACGCTGGTCGTAATGGATGGATGGATTACACTGAGCAAAGCAATGGTAAGCCATTGCAACAGTGGATGTCATCGCTTACGAAACAGGTGAAGAGGAACAACATGACTCCCAAGCCGATAAACCCACCCATAATATCGCATATCCTCTCCGGACATCTGCAAAACAGTTATTCTTGCTGTTGCTAGAATGCTTACTGTTGTTAGCACATCAGAGTCTACTGAATTCAGTAAAAAAAAAAAAAGAAGGAAAGAATAAGAATGCTTTGGGGAAAGGCTAGGATTGCTGCAGGTTAATGCATTTTTTTTAGGGAATGTAAATTAAACCCACCAATCAGAGCATCTGAACAAAAAGACTTCCTTGCCACACCAACATATCCTCACCATTTACTTGTTCACCTCAGGACAGCAGGAACTCTGTGTCAACATCACAGTTTCAAATCAAGCAATTCCAATCTATAAAACAGTGCTACTGCTTCCCTACTGCGTGATGTCCACACACTGCTAACATTCAAATACGGACGATGCATGCATTGCAGTTACGCTAATGCAATGGAAAAAACATAAAGGATTGTAGAATATAGGCAGCAATGATCTGCACCTATTTACTATCCGACCTTACCATCCAAAGTATCGTCCACTTAATTCAGGTACAGCTCATTAAGGACCAGGTAGGGGTTATGGCTTATTACACTGGGAAGCTTACACATCACCTGGGAAAATCGGAGATCAAACTCAGAACATCTCAGCTGGGAGTCAAACGCCCTAACCGGTGGACTATATTGCTTCCGCCCATTTGTTCATCTGTTTAGTGGCAAACATGTCAGGCACACAACTATCAGAATCAAGATATATACTCTGATTTCCCATTTTCATTTTCTACAAATTGCTACTAACTTTGAATCTCCCAAATCAAGTCAGGTTTAACCATGTAGCCTTTAATCCCAGTCATGGTCTCAAAGAGCTTCCCAGGCCCTCATTATATGACTCCAACCTCCCAAGCCTAAGCCCTCTAAAAGGGCAAGGGAGAACTCTCCAAGGACCAGAGGGACAAAACATAGAAGAGGGATCTTTGCTTCCAGGGATGGTTATGAGGGCAATAGGGGCTTAATGGGTAGACGTATCACACTACAACTGACAAAGAACATGGACATCCTACAATGCCCAAAATATATACAGTGTATGATTGACAGATTCGGACAGCCTTGCCCAAGATATTACATCTGTAATAACTTTTTTATTAAATGTAATTACCAACCAAGACTTTCCAAAAGACAATTATGAAGAACTACTCCCTGAGATCCTAACTGGACAAAAAAAAAAATCGATTGGCTTTGAGTTACGTGAATAAAATCCCATTTCTTCCCCCTAACTGGGTCC
This sequence comes from Merlangius merlangus, assembly GCA_900323355.1. Lineage (NCBI taxonomy): Eukaryota > Metazoa > Chordata > Actinopteri > Gadiformes > Gadidae > Merlangius > Merlangius merlangus. The sequence goes on along the minus strand of OOFH01112964.1, from coordinate 5,975 downwards.
TTCTGCCACCACCAACAGCAAGCCACCTCAAGGACTTAGGGGAACTATACACTGGTGTCTCCCGTCTGAGACCCCCAAACAGATCGTCATGGCTGGGGCCTGGTCCTACTACCACATTATGCAGTGTTCATGTTCTCTGCCGTGACATGTGCGGGAGCCTGAAGTTTATATTCAGATGACATTGGTGGACGCCGGGCAGGTGACCCTGAACCGACTGAAGGGTTATGGAGATGGAGGGAAGAAAAAAAAGATGGCAGGATCACAAGGGAATGAGACGAGAGCACGTCACATTCACAGACACTTGCTCTGATCGCCGGCTGTGGTTTTGATTTCACGGTGGTGACGATGGTGGTGGGGGTTGGTGGCCTAGTGTCAGTATGGGTAAAGGCTGAATTATACTTCTGCGTCGAATAGCCGCCAGAGGTACGCAGGGGGGTGTCTAAGCCAGCGCTCACAGTTACGGTTCTGCCGTTAGACGGCTTGAAAGATTGTCGTCAAAGTTCAATGACATCGGGAGACACCTTTGGAGTGTGAAGATGGTGTGTCGTGTCAATGAACAAATTAGTGAACATACTCAACTCGTCTTTCTTATGTATTTACTCCTTGTTGTTTTCCCTGTCGTCGAGAAAAAAAATCGGAAAACCGAACAGGGAAGACGAAGAGGGCATTCCGTAGCCTGTAGATATCGTTACATCTGCACGGCGGTGCGCGTAACCTATGGCACATGCAGGTGATGCAGAGACCCACTGTGTACCTACAGCAGCTATTAAACGCTGATGTATCATTCAGCGTTAATGGTCCATGACGTGATGGAGGATCAATTCACTTCATGGACATTGATCCAACAACAAATAAGGAAAGGATTAAGCATTTAGTCAGGATAAATTACCCGGCAACAGGACAGCGTACCTCATTGCAGGGTGGATTGGGGCCAGATCCCTTGGAAAGCTTTGCAATAGAGAATAAATGTGCCATGATAACAAAGTTACCACTGCTCTTGTCTGTACTTGCACCTGATCTGTCTTTGTGTATGTGCTCTATCGAGCGTTTAACAAGGATAGTTCTGGTCATAGCAGATTAAAGAATACAATAAAGACAACACCAGTACAGGGCCTGTATATACAGGCGTTTCCATTGAATGAATAGGAATACTGCAGAAAGTCTATGGTAAACAGAAATTCAAGTGCCTTGCATCTTCACCATCTAATGGACTATTATGTTGCATGGCGATTAACTTCTTTTTCAAGATGTCTCTCTTTCTTATCTTTTACCTGTGGTGGGCATCACGACGGTATTTCTTCATCGCCATACCGTCCATGTTTGCTGGCAGGTCGGCGTAGTTCTGTAATCGGTCACTCCACGAAGTGGTCATCTCGGATTGGTTCCTGCGAAATTTAGGAAGTACCCAAATAGCTTATGATGTCAAAGTTTAGCTCTGCACATTGAGGTCTTGGTTTCAATAACTTGCAATCAAATCAAAATACAGTATTAACTTCAAAGCAATCGACATGCCCAGCATCACGGAATAAACGCAGATCAAATCACTAGGTATCAACAATAACGTTCACTGAACAGAAAAGATCGCTAGCTTTCATTAATAACGTTGACCGAACAGAAAACATCAATAGGTTTCATCAATAACGTTAACTCAACAGACTAGAACACTAGGTGTCATCAATAACGTGAACAGTTGCAAGAACATATCAGGACTGCAGATTTAACCCATAAGCTAAAGAGATAATATCAAATCCAGACATTTCACTCAGTAACAGGGCTACGTTTCGAATAAACTACAAACCTCGAGTTGCTTATCTGCAAAAAATATGCACATATTTAGTAAATATCATAGAATATACGAGGTAGCTTTTGACAGGTTGAGGGATTTTTCGGGTTAAGGTCGGCAACACAGTTCACAGCTGTAAAGCTAACAGAGCTAGCACAACTTTTTAAAGACCTACAAAAACAAGTTGATGACTTGCAAATTGTGGCGACTTGTTATTTATATTACCCGTAAATACAGATTATTCAAACGTGGTTTGGTGAAACACCATAATAGAGGACGGGGAAAGAGTAACTCACCAGTAACTCTTGTGTAATAGCGTTGCGACTCTGATTCTGTTGTGCTTGTGCTGGTGGTTACTGAGCTGAGCATGCGCAGTCAGTGCATTGCATTTCCTTCCTCCAGTTATATCTGACCACAACGCAAATAACACCATAAGGGTAATGTTTGTTGCAGACATTTTGCCTTTTTTTATTGACAATCTTGTATTAATATTAATAGCTTTTCCAAGACATTAACCAAAACTTTACTGTATAGACATTAAAAAATGCTTTATGAGAGTATAGATGGAAAGGTGGGTCTTGCTCTATTAAAATTCATTTCAGTTATTAAAGTGTATTGTAGGGTAGGAAAAACTCAGTCTATTCTAAACATTTTGAGTAGATTTTGTTGAATTGGACAGATTGATTCTAGATAGGCCCAGGCGTTGAACCAAAGGTCCCCCTAAATAGGCTTAGGCCTACAATGTTTCGATAACATTTCCACAATAGATCTAAAAACTTTGTTATCTTCTGATAAGTCAGGCTGTCACCTTAAATTCAACAGCTTCATTGGCATGGAAAAATTGCCTTAGAAGTAAAAAAAAATGTAAGGGTCAAGAAATTGATTTAAAGTAGGTTACTTACCATGCAAGGTTACATATAATGCACCAGGGATTAGGATGTGGATTAGAATATACAACATAGCGAAATAGACCCCCAAATATAAAAGGTATTAAATAAATATTGCTTCAAATGTTAAAGAAAATATATAGTTAACATTAACTATATTCTTAGCTTAACTATATTCTGCAATATTATTGTGTATAATTGTAAGCTCTAATAAAAACAGCAATACTCTAATACAAAGAAAAATTCAGGTTTAGAAGGTAGCTTTATTTGACAAACATTTATTTATCTCCAAAAAATATGGTTGTTTGCTCATTACAGGACTTTTAGATTTTTTTTCCTGTCTATTCTCAGATAATTGTGAAACTTTAATGTTGTTCAGATGAATTTATTATTTCCTTTTGTACCACTTTTAGGTGTAACTGACAAAAGTGATGGTGTGTTGTCTATTAACAGGAATGTTTATAGACGTTTTCCATTAATTAAGCTTACTTCAACGTAAAAAAGGATAGGATTTTCTCAGTACCAAAAATAATCAACAAATAGTTTCTGGTGGCACTCTTTCACAGTTCCGCCATGTCTCAGTATGATATAAGAATATAGTTTTAAGACAAATGACCATTTTAACGTTTCTTTAAAACGTAAATACTGAAATTACAGATAACTGTCGATGAGGTCAAAGCTCAGCTTAACACGGGATGTAACTACAACTCCCCAAAAATGTGGCTTTGATATAAACAGGAACAGTGAAACTATTTATCTAAACTTGAATGAACCACTCCATTCAACAAGTGCGGTGTGTATTCCTGTAACAACGCCGGTGCATTTCGCAGCATTTCTTCCAAATGCCTGACCGTGTCCACGTACAGCGCCCTCTGCAGCACAAACACACGAAACAGATTGACCGGCTCTGCAGTTCTGAACACCTCTGGCACTCCGAGTTCCCCCGGCAGATGCCTGTTGCCAATCAGCACGTGGTGGAGCCTCTTCTCAGTCAGGCTCCTCTGAAGGAAGGCCAGGGCGTCCCTGAGCCGCTGGTCGAGGAACCCGCCACCCCAACTCGACGGCTGTCTTCTCAGCACCAAGAGGTGCAACACGACTGTCTTGAGGTGGTAGTCTGTCAGAGCACTCTCCCCGGTCAGTCCCGTCTGCTTCTTATGGAGGAAAGAGAGTATCTGCAGGCAGTGTAAATGACAGGTGTTTTGCGGTAGGGTTCTCGTGAAATGTTTGAGCAAGTTCCTTTCGTAGACGGCCAGCGACAGGGGCCAGTAGGTGTCAGGCGTGGAGCTGGTGTCGGACGGGAAGTGCGAGACGAAGTAGGCCTCAGTGTTGTCCAATTGGACTGCGGGGATGAGGTTCAGCACGATGACCTTCCCTGAGCGGAATCTGACCTTCAGGGCGCCAGTGGTGTCCAGCTGGTGGAAGGCCAGCTCAAAGTCGTACTTGCGAGCGATGCGTCCCCACGCTTTACTAACGGAGAACTGGAACCACCTCATGACCTGGTCTTTGGACAAGGAGGAGGTGTCACTGGAGCACAGCAGGCCGTCTTCGCTGCGTTCCGCTTCCACTAACCCGGCGGTCTTGCTGTGTAGGAGACAGAGCACATCCTCCCCGACGACCACAGACTCACACACACAACCGGCGCCCAGATTCTTATTGCTGACCTCGATGGCAGCAAAGCCCTGCAGGTCAGGGGGCACGCGGCTAGCCGGGCTGCACCAGAGGTGGTACTGGAAGGAGTGTGGCGCCGGCAGGGTGAATGGCACGATAAGGTCGCACGTAAGAGGCTTGTGCACCTTCCAGGACTCGAACATGCTGCCGACTCCCAGGAAGTCCCCCAACTCCATGTGTGTCTCCGTGTTGCATACGTTCCTCATGGACTCAAGCAGGTTGTCTGCCAAACCCTCCACAAACTCCTGGACCCTCCAGTTCTCATGGGATAACGTGTGGAGGCATCGGTCACAAAACTGTCTCAACAGGCCCTTGTCGATTGCGAGCATTCTGGCCCCAATAGATCCATTCCCTGGATACATTTCCTCGTCTTCGATGGTCCATGTCTCTTCGTTGGCGAGATCCACCCGGCTGACTTCGACGGCAAGGAAAACGACCAGGGAGAAGGCACTCCAGAAGTACCAGACATATGCTTCGTCAGGGCTCCCCTCTGATTGTTTTGATTGTGACTCCAGCCTGGACCGCTCTTCCTCCTCCAGCATGGACTGTTCCCGAACCAGTCGCTGCTCATGAGTGCGCATCTGTTCCTCGTGCAGGCGCATGCGGGTCAGCAGCTCCTCGTCCTGCTCTGGCAGGGTGGCGTTCTCTTGAGAAAAGAACAGCGGGTGGTTCAAGATGGCTGCCGCCACCACCAGACATACTCGCGCAATGGCGCTCGACATCTGGAGACTTGTCTCACTTTATTTCAGACCTTTTAAGGAATCACGTCACAGCCAAGCACAGCATTGCCCTTGTATGTTTCCTTTTCAAAGAGACACACATGATACAGCTCATTAGAACAATATACACAAACTTCAAGAGACAGCATTGAGAGTGGATGACATTTAATGGATAATGCAAGTTTAAATCAATATCAATACTGCCTTTATAATAAAATACGAAATCATGTCTGTTAATAGAGGTCTGTACATTGAACTTATAGGGTTTTATATGCAGAAGTGTAAAGTTTGTTTTGATTAGAAGAATATCTATTCAAATATGTTGAACTTTATTTGCCTGATGAGCATCGCAATTTCCTATCAACCAAATTCCCAGAAATAGAGTAGGCCTAACACATATTAAACCACCAGAAACACAAATTCAACAGAAAACAAGACAAATGGAACGGCACTTCAGAAAGAAATCGCGAAACACAAGTTTTCTGGGCTGATCGTTATTTCCGTTACAAGAAAAGAGTGATGCACAGCCATGACCATGGGAAGGAAAACATGCCATGTCTATCAAAATAATTGTAGCATTTTTACTAAAGAGAGGAACCCAAGGGACTTTATACAACGACGGACGCTCTTATTTCATGCGCCAATACGTGAGACGTAGCAACATCTAACTTGAACAACATGAAGGTGTCTCACTAATGAGCGGCGTCTCACCCATGTATCTTGGCAGCAGGTCCTGAAACACACAGTCACACATCTCGCCGGGGCTCGTAGCTTACCTTTGACTGGTTTTAGTGATGCGGTTCAGCGAGAAACGGGAACTAGACTTTACATTTCCTGTCTCCACCCTCGAAAGGGAACGGCCTACCCACCACTTCCTGCTCTAAAAGGCAACGGTAACGTGGATATATATTAAAGCTA
>OOFH01112955.1:0-20029 GCA_900323355.1 Merlangius merlangus | reverse complement strand
GAAAACTGGGCCACTTCTTTGTTTACAATTCCTTCATTGGGCTTCATAATTTTACGGGCTTCGTAAAATATTCTACACTTTAGTTTTTCTGCTGGACAATCAATGTCTATTTATATAAATAGAGGAAAAAAATTCTCAAAACGAAAGTATTTTCTTCAAGTAGAATTATTTACAATTGCAAACACAAATTATATTAACTAAAAAAATCATGGACAATATGGACACCTTCTCATATTCCACTTTAATATACTGAAGTAGATTACACTTTTTATAATTATATTGTTTAAAACAACAGTTTTTAATGCCCTGCATTTTACTTTATCCTTTACTTAAGCGTCGATTTTTGTTTTCATTAGTATTTTGTATTTTTATTGTATTTCACCCTGTGTTTTCCACTGCTGCTGGACTGTTGTAACAAAGGATTAATAAAGTCTTTATCTATCAATCTATCAGAGCGAATCGGGGCCATTCAGGTGCCCTCCTCAGAGGTACCCAGGGGCCGAGTCCTGAAAAGGAGTCAGTACCTGGAGGGGAAGCCTGCAGCGGAGATCCGGATGGTCTCCAGAACCCCACAGGACCTGAGCTGCTGCACTGTCCTCATGGGCTGCAGTCTACCAGGAGGAGGACAGACAGACGCTGTGAAGGATGAGTGGTGTGTCTGAACAGAAATTGAATGAGATTAGCGGGGTAGCTCTTCCTCACGTGAACGGGGCTTTTTGGTCGTTGGGTTTGATGCAGCGCACATAGTGAGGAGTTGTAGCGTTCAGCATGTCCATCAGCAGGGTGAGTGACTGACGAAACTAAGAAAAGGACGCAAAACATTGATGAAGGGGCAGTGTGAGGAAATAGTTCTGTGTTCATCCATCCAAAGACTCTGTCAGACTGACATTACATTACAAATTGCAAGAAACCATTGTGTTTGTTTTTCCTCTTTTTTTGAGTTAGTTTTCTTGTGGTTCTAACTCGGTTCTCTCACCTGCAGTCCAACAGTCTTCTTGTGAACTTTACTAGCCGGACCTTGACGGTGCTTCTTCGATGTGGAACTGGTGCTGTTTGTGTCTGTTTCTTGCTCTTCCAAAAGCATCACTAGCAAATCAAACTAAAGTGAAAAATAATGACAGTGAGGGGAGTTATCGAATGTGGTTGACATTGCCAACACTGCCTGCAGGTGGCAGTGTTTCCCGCTTTATGGTATATTTAGACATATTTCCTAACAACCAGGTGTTTCCACAAACCTAGGGTGTGTACATTTACCACAGCAGAAGCAGGCGTTGCTAACTGACATTCCCTGAGTGAACTTCTGTGTTTCCCCCTTCCTTCAGACTGCATTCAATGGAAAGAACTGAAAAATAAGAGTTTCACCTTGCTCATTTTCAGAACATTTATATGCTCCTCATTGACAGTGTCCTTGTTCTTCTCCAGGAAGCCATCACACTGGTACTCCACCTGGTAGACAAAGGCCTACAGTCAGTCAACCTGAACTAACGGGGGAGAACTGGCCTACAGTCCGACGCCCTGAGCTAACGGGGGAGAACTGGTGTACAGAACCATGAATTGTCTTTCCTATACGTATTTCCTATACCTTGTCTGCAAAGTGGTGGATGATAAAAGCCGTGTTGGACAGTCTGGGCTTGTCAAAATGAACGTTCTGTTTCAGGAGGGAGGTATACAGTTTCTGGACCCACGTGTCATCAGAGCCTTTGGGCATCTAAGGGCAGGAAAGAACGGAAGGATTGAGGCATGATGACTCATATAGGAAATGCCACGACTTGGCTGGCTCAAACCCTTTAGAACAGAAACATGAAACAAACGTGACACTTAGTGGTGTTGCTCAGACGGTTGGCGTGATCAATGGGTTAAATGGGCTACATCCAGCATATCCTGGTTCTGTACCGAGACTGACATTTTGACTGTACTGACAATGCGGTGCATGTTAATTGTGGAAAAAGAATGGTCTCGGAAAAAATTATCTGCGCCGGTCGACCGATGCAGAAACATTGAACAAACAATCAAGAGGAAGTTGGAGGGCGGGCACCATCGTTCTGAGACAAATGTTGTGAGTGTGTGAGGCTGTTCTGGCCCTGACCATGACCTGACCATGCCAAAAGTCTACCTCAACTCAAGCACTTCTTATTCAATACCTAAGGATAACCATTTATGTCCTTTTACTAAAACATATGCCGCTGTCATGCTGCTCCCAGATGTTTTTTTTTTAACAGATGGCTGAAACTATGATCACAGTAAATGTTGGTCCCTTGTGAACAACCATTGAAGGCCCAATCAGGAGAGCCTACCCTGCACTCCTCGTCCAGTAGGTCCAGGACGCCCATCCTCGCCTCGATCAGGCGGATGCAGGGCTCGTTGTCTGAGAAGTCGATGAGGGACCAGGGGATCTCCTCCTTCATGTACTCCTCCTGCTCCAGCTTGAAGACGTGCTGCAGAGGGGGACCATTGAATCAGGCCCCGTTTTGGCTCACGGCGTGGCCAGATGCCATCGGAGCGCAGCACCTACCAGATTGAACTGTTGCTGGAGTTTCTCATTGGCATAATTTATGCAAAATTGCTCAAAACTGTTGACATCAAATGTTTCAAATCTGAAAACAAATAGATATAGAAAACAATGAGAACTCAGGCATCGCTTCCTCCGGCAATATCTGTAGAAAAACATGAAATTAAAAACACACAAAGAATACTGAAACGACAGCAAGAACTTAAAATACCCGTAGATGTCCAGAATGCCAATGAAGCAGCGACGGGTGGCGGCAAACTTCAAGGTCCGGTTGATGCAGTCTACGATCCAGCCAAACAGCTTGGCGTAGATGTGCTTGGCTAGGGCATCTCGCCCGTTGACCGCGGACACCTTGGAGAGAGTCTTGACGAAGGTTTCTGTGGCCGTCCTGAGCTTCCTGTGGCATAACCAGTAGGCCATGTCCTGGTAGGCCACCCCCATCAGCTCACAGAACATAGCCAGGTGGTGTTGGTCTGGCTGGGAACATCACAAAGCATGTTGATGGGATGCAGGTGTATGCTGATGTATCAGAGGTAGCCAGGTCTAGGTCTCAGTGCCTACCGTGATGCTGCTGCTGTCTGCCGACTGAGCCTTCACTTCTAAGTTGCTGAAGTGAAGAATGGCAGCAAGGATCCGGAAAAGTGACATTTGGTCACTATCACTGAATCCTGTCAAAGGTATTATGTTAACGTTAGTCGAATTTTAGGGTCATCTACACATACAGTATGTGTTGGGAAGCTGATTGAGTATACTGACTGAATACATGAATTTTGCTTAATGGATTTAGCAATTTAGTTCTTATCGACAGGGACATCCATGTGTCTATTGCGATGTGTGCTGTGAGTAAAGCATTGTTCTGGCAGCGTCTGAATGAAAATAAACACCATAACCCCACCAACCTAGCAACGTTAAGGCTCTCCTGGTTTCAGACATATCTCCAGCATCATCCACGCCCTCTATGGCCAGGCTCTGGCCTTGGTTGGTGCAGAGGTAGTCATCAGCACAGCCTTGACATTACAAAAAATAACATGCATTCTGTTACTATCTTCACATCGCCGGTGGATCCAGATAGGACTCTCTACAGAGCATGTATCTACAGTGAAAAATTACACTTTCAAAGATGTTTCAAAAGACTGTATGACATTAACACAAATCACTCACTTAACTTGAAATCTTTGAACTCTGGCAGGTGAGAGGAGGCACACAGCTGATACAATATATGGTAGTTCCTTTCTCCAAGAGGCTAAAAGATATGAAGACAGAAGAGGAATAACTCGGTGTTTCAATCAATGTATTTATACTTTATAAACTTATTTCATAAAAAAGTTATACCCATGCATCAGACTATTTCAACAAGAACACAAATTCAAAGCCTGGGTCTTTTGAAATCCAAGAATTAAGAAACACTAGTTATCATATGTGCTGTTAAGTTGACCTGGAACACCACTCTCGATTTCTCCAGAAGGTAGGTCTTCATCATGGCCCCGATGATGCGGTTCTTCTTGTCAAAGCCTATCTCAATGTACTTTCCAAACCGGCTGCTGTTGTCGTTCCGGGTCGTCTTTGCATTCCCGATGGCCTTTGATCAGAGACGTGCATTGAGGGAGGGTTACTGGTCACCAGTTCAAGCTGTGTACTGCTGTGGTCTGTCCCCTGAGGGCGTCCTCCCCTTACCTCCATGATGGGATTGGAGGCCAGCACCTTATCCTCCACATTGGCCTGCACCGAGGAGCGACTGACCGTGGCAAAGTACCGCATCACGTACTTGGCCGAGACGGTCTTCCCGGCCCCAGACTCCCCGCTGACGATCACAGACTGGTTCCTCTCGTCCCTTGCGGAGGAAAGGGAGTTTATAGTGGATGTTCCGATACCGATTCCAATTGGAAATTGGAATCGGAGGTGGAACGGAGGTGGAAAGTCGGAATGGGAAAAGAATCATTATACATTGTACTATGGATCTTCATGTGTCCTGAATAAAATCATATATATATATATATAATCATCTCTGACCGTGCACTCAAGAATACAAATGTAATTTTATATTTATAGATTTAAAATGTAAATTATCTAGTTATGTACAAATATTTTGCCAACAGTAAGTGAACTATACATTGCTGTCATTGTAAGATTACCCTTCAATAAGAACAAGTGCTATTAGTAATTACAATGCTAGATGCTGTATCTGTATATAGTCGGAATCGGCCGATAGTGAAGTTCAGGAATCTGAATCAATATCGGGAAGGAAAAAATGTTATCGGAACATCTCTAGTTCTGGATGGGTAATTATTTTTTTCCAGATCTGCTGTGGAATGTAATGTGACACCACAAATGAAACTGTCTCTATCAAGGAGGGACAGTCTGCTTCGTCTTCGCTGTTTAAAGACCTGGCCATATTTTTGAACGCCTCCTCGGCCACGGCAAATATGTGGGGGTCCATGTCGCCCAGGGTCTGCCCGCTGTAGGCATGGATGATGTCCGCCTCGTAGATGGGCAGGCTGCTGTACGGGTTGATGGCCACCAGCACGATGCCTGGAACAGGGCCACAGACCACCAGTTCAACCCATCAGTCCATGTTAGTCCCAGTTCAGTCAGATGTGTTTCAGTTGAGGTAATATACACTGTCTACTTCCTGTACCATAACCTCATCAACTACTATGTGTATGCTTATTCAGCGCCGAAGGTTATTGAGCCATTGGATAGAATGCATACATAATAAATAACCAGACATGTGGTTATATATTTCCCATTTTATATTCTTCAGCTTTAATACCATGAGAACATGAGTAGTTGAGTGCATTATCATTGCATCTTGTCTGATTGTGCCATACTGCACTGTGAACACGGCTCCAAAGTCTACAGTGGCACGATGATAGTGAGTCACACGAGAGAAGGGCTCATTACCACAATATGTGTAAATGAGCTTGGAGTCTGTGAAGCGCACTTTGAGGTTGTGCAGGACGGCCGGTTCGTGGAGGTAGCTCAGCGCTGTCAGGTCATTTTCCCCCACCAGGAGGTTAGGGTTTCTCAGGGGTGGTAATCTGTTGCTTTTTAGGTCAATTCTGTGTTCCAACACCTGGGATCATGCAGGGGGTTAGGGTTAGAGGATTTCTGCACGTCTAAATTTTCTTAGGCTTACCTTTGTCTGAACAACTATTGAGGCCTCGTTACCATACCATGCAAGCCCAAACTTGATCTAATAACGGCAGGCACCGACAGCTTTGACTAGAAACGCCAGACTATCAATGTTGAATAGGCCTACATCGACTGTGAATAGGCTACACTTGTTCTCTATGTCTAACATAACCCAGTAAAATACTCGAGCAATAGTGTTATTCTGCATGGTCTATTTTGCATAAATTCCCTATCCACTGTCTGTCTCTCACCGAGCCGTCCTCCAGTCGTAGTGATAGGACTCGGTCTCCGGGGGTGAAGGCTCTGGTGAGCTCCGCGGACCTCCACACCTCCTCGGGATCAGGGAGCCAGACCCGGGCCGACTGGGGACCAAGTCCAAAAGAAACATCTTGAAACGCTACACTAACACCGATTAAAAAAAAACCTTTACTTGAATAGACAGGACACAAATCACGACAATTTAAAAGTCAACGAACTTATCAGTGGATGACAAGTCATTCAATTGTTTGAAAACTAAGTAGGGAGGATAAGTTCTTATTATGGTAAGATTATTATGCTGCAGTTACCTTTGAGTACAGTTCAGAGACTGCCATGGCAGTTGAACTGGGAGCTCTCTCGCCGGCTACTGAGGAGAACCTCGCTGAAGGTACAGGTCCATTTCAGTGGAGAGGAAGTCAGCAAGACTGCAGATCAGTAAGTTAGGTTAAGATTGCATTGAACCGTTTAAAATAACTCGATTTGAGGAGAGCAGGACCACATATGGTAGTGAGCCATAAGGTGGGGGGTAATAACTTCAGCGGTAGGAGCGATCCTCCGGTCAGTGAGATCAGCGGGAGCGCGCGGAGAAGCTCTCTGAATGACAGGCGCGCCCCCCAGCGGTCACATCTCAGGACAAATATCAATTATTGAATACTTCATACCTTTTAAACGCAATACACTGTTACTCAAATAAATTCGATACGCTGATGCAGTTATTATGCAAAACTTTTATTTACAGAAAAAACATGGCAGTGTGTTTGCACTATAAATGTACATGCACACTTCAGACATATTGGAGCTGCTTGTAACCGCTAGGTTACTTTGACCAGATATTGCTCATGACGAAAGCACTTAATTACTCTCAAGTCCTTTCCAGAAGTCCGTATGATTTGGAACTACAGCAGTATTCAGAACTAAAATTAAAACGCAACCAGCTAGCAACAGCTGCCTTACCAATACAGTTTATAGAGTGGGACATAGGTGACTTAGGATAACCATAAAAATAAAAAAAGATTTACCTTCTGTTCCTATATTTTTTTCGACACCTTGTTTAAAAAAAGTTTCAAATATATGTAGCTATAGTGAAGCTAATATAGGCATACAATTTACACTAGCCCTGCAATGGGCACCATTTCAATCATCTTTTTGGGATGAAAGTACAGCAAAATTGAAAATTGAAATATAATGTAGTGACAGACCTCAAGGAGCACGATGAAACAATCCTTTAAATGAGAGCTACCATGCAGAGAATGTTCCAGAAACACAAACTTGTATTTGCATTTCCAGTTGACTTAAACAGCAACCTCATAGTCAATCTTAAATTTCAACAACTTTAACTATAGATCTGCTGAATACCACAATATGATGACCCTATACTTTGCCATCTCCAGCTTTCAGCTTACATTTTCAGTCATCAAAATGGTGAATGATAAACAGAAATAGGACTGGACAGGTTGCTATGCAAGGCAAGTTGGAATGGACACAAACAATGTACATAAAATGCTTATCAATAAATCAACCAGCGAGTTTGCTGGCTACAATGGAAGGCTTTCTCTGCGGCAGGTCCTGGGGTGTGGGTATGTGGTCTCCGGTGATCTCAGTCTTCTCCGTTGGAGCCATGGGCAGCTGTTTGTTCTTCATTTTGGCTTTGGCCATGTTGTAATCACCAGAATCAAAGTACTTTTGCTGTGAGAATAAAAACGAAAAGTATTCGTTAAATGTTGTCAATGTTAAACTGCTAAAGGAGAGCTGTCCTTATTAAGGTATGGAACACACCCCCTTCTGAAGTCTTTTCCTGAGGAGGTCCGAGCCGCCTGGCTTGGCAGCCAAGTTAGGATACCTAGTCTTCAGTTTGGCTTCCTCAGCCTTCTCAGGACTGATGACTTCATCCTCCATTTCCTATAAGGACAAGTCATGTAAAGGCAGAGACAAAAATATTTATCTTCAAAAAGAATGCAAGAGTCGATGCATGATGCCAGGTGCCAGATTTTCCCCGTTACCAACCAAACAAAACACTTTTTATATATTGTGTGTCCTCTCAGAAGAAAACACACTCCTGCAGAGACCTGAGCATGCTATTAATAATCAGACCACACTGCTTTGTGCGCTTAGCCGCTAAACTAGCGCACACTTTATACAACCACCACAACTCGGGGCGTCTCTGCAGTGTTGTACGACAACCAGATGAATGGTTTGTATGAGAAAGTATGCTCTTTTAACATGTATTGTTGAGAAAAACGTCCTGCTAGGACCCCATCACCAGGAAGCTAACTAGCTTGTTGCTAATCGCATCTCATCCATTCAAGTTGGTGGGAGCTACCTCAGCTAGCGCCGCCTGCTAGCTAACACGTCCGGGGTAAACTTAGATTTACCTGCCGTTCCTCGGGATTAACTGCGCCTTCAACCTCCTCGGACATCGCGGTCTGGGCCCAGGTAACAAGAGTACGGGAACGAGATGTCAGCCCTCAGACAAGCGGAGGTGAAGCGACAGAACGTGGGGCGATGCAGCAGCTACAGCGGCTAGAGCCAAGTGATGAGTCCGGCCCCTAGGAGGAGCAAACAAGGACCCTAGGAGGAGCAATCAAGGACCCTAGGAGGAGCAATTAAGGACCCTATAACCCCTAGAAGGAGCAATCAAGGACCCTACGACGCCTCAGACACGTCCCTGCTACCAAATCAAGAGGTGGTAGTAGACATAAACACACTCTCAGACCACGGGAGGCTCCTAGGGACCAAACACTACACCACCACACGTCTCAGCGCTTTAGTGGCGAAGTCACGCCCCTTCCGGTAGAGCCCATGGGCCCTATGAGATCGAAAACTATGAATGGGTTTCAATGGAGAGAAAGTAATTATCTTCTGGACCCAGTCTTTATATGCCCCGGATTACACATATGTTGTTTGTGGATTTAAATGATAATTTTTCATGTCAAGAGTTTGACCGTTTATTGTGCAGTTAAAGGCTGTAGCGAAAACACAATGAGAAAGACTACATGTCTCGTATGTGCCGTCACGATCCCTGCGACAAGACCGACAATCTCCCCATAGGCATAACTGAAACTCTCCACATGCCCCAACTTTTAATGGTTTTCCACTGTTTCGATGCTTTTGTTTTATCCTTCCCTCGGAAAAAAAACTCACAGTCGCATAGGTCCCATCGGCTCTACCGGAATAGGCGTGACTTCGCCACTCTATCAATTACATGGTTCAGCCCTAAGGACGTTTGGACCAATTACAAATGAGTAGGTGCTCACCCAACTAAATCTGATTGGCTGCGGTGGTATACAGATTTGTGTTTTGGATGTTTTCAGTGCAGTCGATTTTAACCGTAATCATGGTTTATTTAGAGATTACTGCCCTGGTATTTATTTTAGGAGTCGAATGATTAAAAAACAGGAACTCAAAGTGATGACCTAAAAGCAGAGCTGGTATGAGGAACACAACACGTCCCATCTCCAGCACTGACATCGATTCATGCTAGATGGTGGTTGCTACCAGATCTATAACATGATTGAATGTGCCTCATTTTAAAACAGCTATTCCGATTTTTTAAATTATGAAACTTGGAAGTATCTATAGGCCCCAAATATTTGGCATTATACTACACATCTTTGATATGAAGTGGAGACATCAAAATTATCCTAAGACTATCGCTACAATCGAGCTGGTTTAGATTAGAAGTTTTTTATTTTTTTTTTACCACGATTGGCCTTCAAACTTTCTACACCACATTTACTTCTAAAAGTATTCTGCATTAATGTTGGGCAATTGTTTTTGCAAATATCAATTAACACATTCATGAGTACAATTAACTTTTATTTAGTTTTCAAAAGATGTTATCCATGTGTCACATTTGTTAGAATGGGCCAACTTGAAAACCTGAACCACGTGTGCAATGTGGAATAAATGGTTAAACAGAATAACTTATATACAGAATTTTCCAACGGTTGTTTTGTCAATTTTGAATTATTTTCACTGTTTAACAAAGTAATATTATCCGAGGGAATAAATGCTCATTCTGAACATTGGTACAAAAAAACATTGGGGTAATACAGCTCACTCAAGGGGAGTTTACATTCCTTTAGGATCCTTAGGAAATAAAAGAAAAGGAACAGTTGTTGCTATTTTATTGAAAAATGGAGCACGATGGATTAAAAAGTGCATCAGGCCCTGGGATCAATGTTATCCTCTGCCATGACCACGTCTTCTTGCAACTTCTGCACCATCTTTTCTTCCAACTGTTTGGCTTTGCCTGGAAGACAGACAAATTGATTAGAACCAATCTTATACTTAAAGAGTACAACATTCAAGCATTCTAGAAAGGAGTTACAAGGGCCACACATCTGATCAAGTCTGTGACTGTTTCCATCAAAGTGGACTATTTATTGTAATTTAGTACCTGTATGAATGATGCTTTTATCCAAATAACTTTTTTTTTTAGACACGTCCTTAATAAGCAGGTAGGGGTAAGGCATCTTGCTAAAGGATGCCTATAAATAAACTGCAGGGACCGGGGTTCGAAACCAGAACCCATCGGCTGGGGGTCAGGCCTCCTCATCCCCAGACTATCTTGGATGTCATTCGTTGTGCCAGCTGACTCACCCGCATGTGGTGCCCTGATCAGGTGAATGTTCTTCTTGACCGAGATGATGGCCTCTTCCTTGTCCAGCTGTTTGCCCTTCTTCAGTCTACAGAGATGGGGAATAGTGTTAAAGGCATCGTCTCAATGCTGAAACTACCAACTCTCTCCTACTGTTCAACATCCCATGTTTAAGGAGTGTTGACATACAATATGGCATTGTTAATTGATGTTAGTACCGACCTCGGTATGAAAAGTACATCTTACCTGTTTATTATGAATCGCGCCTGTCGTTTATTTTTGATCACTTCTACTTTCTTCATTGCTTCCACTGTAATAGAAAGGACATTATA
Source organism: Merlangius merlangus (assembly GCA_900323355.1). Lineage (NCBI taxonomy): Eukaryota > Metazoa > Chordata > Actinopteri > Gadiformes > Gadidae > Merlangius > Merlangius merlangus. The sequence goes on along the minus strand of OOFH01112955.1, from coordinate 9,198 downwards.
GATTCAGAAATGCAAATTATACATACGATTGAGTTCATAAAATCAACCGATAAGCATTTCTAGCTTTAAGTGGCGTTGAGATTTACCCGTCTTGCTCCAAAGCTCACGCTGGTACTTAAGGGGAATATTTCGACGTTTCTCAAACTCCAAAGCATTATCCTGAAAAATTAGCAAAGTTGTGTTGGCAAAGACATCCTAACAAACAAGCATTGGGATACATGGTGTAAATCTATTGAAATCAAATAGAAACCAACTCACCACTGTCAACTCCTTTCCTGCCGCTTTCCTGAAGGCTTTAGTCCATCTGGTCTTTCTTGGATTACGCTTCTTCTTGAAGTTTTTGTGACATTTGGATTTGCAAAATCTGAAGACCTAAAGAAAAAGAAAAAACGCAGATGAATGGAAATAAACTTAATGGAGGGTCCTGGCACAACAGCCAAGTGTGTGTTCCATAACGACCGGTAGAGGGCGCATGACTACAAGAGCAACATCACATTCTGTCAGATTCATCGACTAATTCACATTAATGTTGACAATAATTAACTATTGACAATTTCCTATAGAAGTGACATGCTTTCAGTATCATATCAGAGCGATGGATTACTGAACAGACTATGACATGGTAACACGTGAGAGCCTCAGCACGTTTAAATGGCTTAAGGTAGCCTAGCCTGAAGGCTAGCACTGCCGAAAAACAACCGTACAACACCAAACTACCGGCGTTCACGCGACCAAACAGCGACATACCTTGCAATCATTTCGAACAAACATGTTCCCATGCCCGGGGTAGACAGGCCCCGAACAGAAATAGCATTTTTCAATGCGCATTTTGGGTCCTCGATCCTGAAGAGGACCTGGCGGAACACGCTGAGGAAAACAAGACCGAAGGTACTTCTTCTTCTGCGTTATGAAACACTCCGCCAGCCCCTGCTCATTACCGTCCCCTGTCGGTTACGACATGGCCCGTTGCCCCTTGTCATTACCGCCCCCTGCCGGCGTTTTACTCCCAATGTCTCCAATGTGTGTATTTGCTGAATGCAATTGCAATGTTTGACCATGGGGTGTTTTGACCGATTTAATAAAAAATGGTAACAAAAAATGAAGAGTTTTGTAAAAGGTAATATGCCCAAATCTAATTTAGATCGTATTAAGTCCTAAACTACACCTTCAAAAAAATCCATGAAGGTGTTAGACCTTAACAATTACTTGCAAAGCATTCTGCGCCTTAAACATAAAAAGTTGTAGAAAATCTGTTAGATTCAAGGCAAAGGCTGCCATCTGCTACTGGTCATTTTTCAATTTTTATATCTGATGGTGCATTACTCAATGTGTAAAATATATGGGGCTATGGATTAATTATTTATGTAAAAAGATTGGCTGTTCTATTGGTGTTTTGGACAGATCACAGAACGGTTTTATCATGAGTGTAAAAAATAGCAGATATCGCAGTGGTTTTTGCCTGTTCGTGACCATGGAGACACTGTATATCAAATTGATTCAAAACTGATACGGCAAATGTCACATTGAATAATTTATGCCTATTTATTCTAAATTAAAAAATGTCAACATCCGCACTGTATAATGTACATCATCTGGCAGTTCATTTTCAAATGTATATATCCTATCTATTTGCAGGAATAGTAGTATCTATTAACTATCTATTTGCAGTATTGAGGTTCATTTCAAAATTCTCTTAAATCACTCCCCTCACGCACCCTTCTCCTCTTAAAGGTTGGGTATGGAATTCTCTTTTTTGGCCATTTTTGCAAAATTACTTGAAATCCTTATCATAACCCGTTTACAGCCACTGAGTTAGAAGTAACATGAAAATTAAACAAGTCAATCATCTGTGGAACGGGCAGGGCTCGAAAAACTCCAGCCAATAATTTCCAGAACCACCGAGTGGCATTGGACAGTAAGTACGTCAATCAAACGGTCGTACTGCACTCCCCCACCCCCTCCCCTGCTATCCGCGCGTGACCCCTTCGTGCACGTACTCAAAGCTTGTGACCCAGAGCAAGCTTCTGTTTGTTGCTATCCTGTGGTAGCTACTGGAGCTAGCTAACTAGCTAATCCTCATTTGGACCTAGCACTAGAAGACAACCGTTAACTCCAACCTAGCTAGCCTGGCTCGCTCTCGCGCATCTGTGTGTTCACGCTCGTGCATGATTGCGCGTCCATGTACTTGGAATGGGTGGAGTCAGAGTCAGCGTTGAAGGAGAGGGGGTAGGACCATTTGAGTTATGTATTTTCAAAATCTGCTGGCGTTTCGCAAATCCCATACCCAACCTTTAACTAGTCTATTTACTCTAATAACTCAGGTGTGGCTGTCTAGATTTCTCATTGAGTTTGTGCATGATGTGTGAGTGTGTGTGTTTGTTTTTGTCCATAATAAGTCAAATTGTAACTAACCATGTCTGCTCTTTCTTGCATATTGTGTTGTAGGCTATCTCATGTTGGGTCTTTTGTCAGGACTCCTTGATGGTACATCTCAAGGGGTTTATCCTGAAAATAAAACTTTCAACATTAACACACACACACACACACACACAGCATCTTATCACCACATCCCAAATAAAGTGAGTGAAACATTCTGTTTTTCAGTGACCATTTTATTTTCTACCTGTGGCCATCTTGAGAGTATCAAACAGGGATTTACAACATTTCAGCACAGAAAAGACAAAAAATATGGAAGTTTAACGTGGGACTAAATTATGAACACATTAAAACACTTGAAATGAGAGAAGCATAAGTTAAATAATAACAATAAGAACAAATTCTCCTTTTCAATTGGCATCGAAGTTCAGGTAGCTTAACTACCAGCGAACACCATTTGGCCATATATACCATTATATACCATTATATATACCATTCCACAGGGGAAAAATACACAACAAACCATTAATAATCAGGTTCAGACATGGATCAAAAGAAGTTTGGGATTTTGGAACAAAGGAATATGCTAAAAGTTAAAATCAAACCAAAGTTCTGTGTAACTGTAACAACCTTTAAGTGTTCTTAAATAGACACGACCAAACCGACCGGAACACCGTTTGATCTCTCAAGCTTGACACAACGCAACGGACTATCCTGATAAAACGTCTTCTAAAACTCTTGAAAATACTATCACATTTATATGCAATATTTTTCCAAAAATGCAAACCAAAGAAAGAACAAATCGCTTAATAACAGAGACTTCTCAAGTTTCTTAGGCAAGATTTATTTTGTTATATAGATATAAAATTTGATTATGTTGCTCTTCACACAGAGGGTCAATATTTTGATAGTCAGCATCCATGTCTTCATCAAGACAAGACATAAGGATGTTATGAAAGGAGAGATCTTCCCAATTCAGTATTATTTTTAGTACGTAGTAGTAGTGACAGATATCCCTTGATAAAATGAATCTCATCGTCACCATCATAATCTATCACTCGCAGAACCCACAATCTTTGGTCTGTTGTCCATAATATCTACCGTATCACAGCCAAGGCATAAGGATATGAGGTGAAACCCATCTGAGGAAGCGTACAACTCTTTGGATAATAGCGTCGGTGTCACTGCTGCACACAGCAGCTCTTTAGAAGGCAAGTGGAACACAAGGCAAGGAGTCTTGTGTTAAAGCTTTCACCAAGAAACAATAGCATTAAGGGAAAAGAAATACATGTTCAGCAAAGCTATTCATACCACCCCTCCTGGGTTCCTTAGTTCGTTGCTAAGAAAAAGGTTCGGACTATACACTCTTAATGTACATCTACATAATATTATTTTTTGGTAGCACTAAAAAATTCATCATTCTTTGGAGACATTCCCGTCTTTGGATCCACCTTATCCATAAAACGCCACACCCTTCAGCAATAAGGCCATGTTAAAGCTATTAGAAACCAGTGCACTGAGATGCCAGCCGTCGTTTTTTGGTATGATATTACTCAAAAGTCAGACAATGTCTAATGCACTTATTCTTTTCACAGCATGCTATGAAATGTGACATACAAAAAGCAGTTTATAAAAGCAGTAAATAATATGTGGAGAAGTGGTGGTAAAACCAAACCCCACCCAACGATAACGCACCGACACAGGTAGACGAGACGTTAAAATGCTTCAACCTTGCCCCCTGAGTCTTGTCAAAATACTGCACCACCTACTACGAAAAAAAGGAGGTAGAAGGTTCATACAGAAACAGACGGTTGAGGTAGACAGTGAGTTTCAAAGGGATTAATCGCTCCTGCTGCTCCAGTGGAAGAAATTAAATACAATGAAAACGTATCCGAAATTGCAAGACATTTCTTGACATTCTTTTAAACATTCATCATAGGTGAGCTTTGGTTTAGGTCAGACAATGCACAACACATGCCCGCACATAGACACACACACACATACACACACACACACCCACACACACACACACATAGCCAGACAGGCAGACAGCCAGAAAGACATAGAGACATACACACAGACTCACGACACACACAAAGGCAGATAGTTAAAAAAAAAGGAAAGAAAGAAAGAACAACATGCAGCTTAAATCCTGAGATGTGCCAGAAGAAGCACCACCTCAGCCCTCGTCGCCGGCTCCCTGATCTCTGTCCCTGAAAGGCCTGCAGGTCAGGGAGCCCAGAAGGGTCACTGGTGGTGGTGGGTCTAAAAAGGCTGTTAGAGGGCGGTGGTGTCAGGAACCGGCCGGGTAGGGCGGGAACAAGGACGGCAGGGAGACCATCAGCGCCTCAGGGGGTTGGGGAGGGAGGGCGCAGCTTTCAATCTTGTTGTCTTCCACCCTGAGCGATGGAGTGAACCCCCCAACCACGACGACGACCGCAGGGCCGTCGGCAGGGTGGGAGAAAGGTGGTTCCGCTGGGCTGTGGCTGCTGCCTGACGAGGAGCTGCTAGTCTCCTCCTGGGAGTAGTGTCCTGAGTCCGCGGTCTCCTGGCTGCCCTCGCCGGTGTGCCAGCTCTCGGGGGGCTGGTCCTGGTGGGGCTGCGGACCAAAGATGATCTCCCGGGAGAATGGCGGCAGGGCGGCGGACCCCGGCCTCTCCTCGTACCGCAGGACCGTCTTACCCGCCTCGTACAGGCAGGCCCTCTTCTCCGCCTGCGGGCCCGAGAGAGGAATGCGGTTTGAGTGAATCTGCAGCAGTACCATCGGAGGTCTGGGACCAGTGTCTTAAAAACAACGCTGAAGGTGAATACAGTTACTGAACCTGAACACCACTTACATCACTTATATTTGGATTTCGCTTCTCCCTGGAGAAGAGTCGCCAATTCTTGCTCCTGGTGGCGCTGTGCAGCGGGCCGGAGCGGCAGAGCAGCATGCTGGGTCCGCCCTGGATACAGCGAGACGGGGATCGGTTAACCAACGACATTAGAATGGAAGAAACATGAAAATGTTTCCTATGACTAACTCAAGACTCTGCATAGCCACACGGACCCAACCCTCCTACCTATTGTATGTTGTACATCCTGGTACTTAATGTACGCACTTAATGTATGTCCTACTTATTTATAGTACTCAGTTGTGTAGCATCTCATCCTAGCTATCTTTTTGGTAAACAGGTAATGGGTTAGGGTTAGGGTTAGCGATAGCGATATATGGTTTTCACCTTCCAATGACAAATGTACGTGTAAATGTAAGTTGCTGTTGATAAAAGCATCTGCTAAATGTAAATATAATATCCATGCCTGGTCCGACCTAAAGGGGGCGCTGTTTGGTGTATCTCACCTTGGCGTCTATGAAGGGCGGTCTCATCATGGGTACAAGGACCTCAGCGTTCTCCGAGGGCGGATGCCCGCCCGCCTGCGCCCCGTCGCCGCTCAGCACGCCGACCATCTTCCGACCGGTCGGTTTCCTGTCAAAGACGAGAAGTCAGCCTCCATCCACGAGAACATCATGTGCATCAAACAAGTGCTTTTGCTGTATTTTTGTCATGTTGCTGAGGCTTCTGTTCTAAACGACTTTCAGTTAAGTCAGATACATGTGATTACAGAGGGGGTACTCGTGGAAAGACATCTTTGTTAGAGTCACCCTAGCCACTCCCTTATCCTGAATTCCGTTACCTGGATCTTCCCTTGTTGATGAGGATAAAGGCACACAAGACGATACAGGAGAGCGCGATGCAGACGCCCACGATGATGCCTGTCATCGATCGCTGGTCTATGTGGTAGATGCTGTTGGAATGGGCTAGGGTGCAAAACAAACAAAGCATTTCACCATGCAGCTATTACTATTTCATCAACAGTTACTGAAACACCAGCGATGAAAGACAGAGAGAAGGAATCAGTTACTATCCATATTTAATTGACTGGTTGAATAATTGAGGGCGATATTTATTAGAGATACAGGAGCCTCTACTTTCTGAATAATTTACATTTTCCATTGGAACTTTCACACAATTCTATTCTGATTGATTGTTTATCCAACTAAGCAGGACTGGAGTGCCATGCTGTCCGGGTCTGGTTCTGTACCTGGTGTTTCGGGGAAGCTGTCCGAGTGCCGGGGGTTCTTGCTGCGGTGCCCGCTGGCCCGGGGCAGGGCCACGTCCACCAGGCTGGAGTAGGGACCTTCTCCGAACTGGTTGGCAGCACAGATCTTCACCAGGTAGATGTTCCCCGGCTCCAGCTTCTCCAGCAGGGCCATGGTGTTGCTCCCTGACATAGTAACACACAAGCCGAGTTAAGTTATAAGGATGAGGTGAGACTATTTCTATTAGCAGTGTTTCCCCTACCATTGTTCAGGCTTGGCGGGCCGCCAGGCCAACGAGCGCCCCCGCCAGGCCAATAACCGGCCAAAAAAATGAAAAAAAATGAAAAAGAGAAAAAAAAAAAAACTGCGGTGTCGCGCGTGCGCAGATGATGCCCAATCATAACGGACAATCTGAGAGCATTAAGTTATATCATCATTAGCATGGCACCACCAAAAAAAATCTTAAAAGGGATGGACAAATAGGAAAAATAAAATAAATAAATAAAGTAAATAAAATTAGTGTATTGTAAATAAAATTAGTTGATTGTTAATAACGTGTTTACTGAATCATTATCAACTTGTGATGGCTAAGCAAGTGTTTTATATGGAAATAACCAACAAATACTCTAGCATCCCGTGAAAAATGTATAACAAATCACACTATCAGCTCTTACCACCGGGCCTAAAAAAAAATTCTAGGGGAAACACTGTCTATTAGCATACACTTTAAAAGGCAATTCCGCTACAGGTTGTCATTGAGCAGGTCAGGGCATTGAGTTTCGAACCCACAATCCTAAAACACCATAACTAGGCACTCAACTATCTTTTCCCCCCTACGATCCTCAGCGGAGGAGCCATTGTTGTTCAAACCCCAGTGTGGGCGTTTGGTGGAGGGACTCACCGTCCCTCTGCAGGATCATCCAGCGCCCGGCCAGCCAGCCCTTCTGCGAGGCGTAGAGGAGGGTGTAGTGGGTGACGACCAGCAGGGGGTCCGCAGGCTCCCGCCAGGAGACCAGCACTGTGTCGTCCTCGATCAGGGTCATCCGCACGGCCAACGGCGGCTGGGTGGGGGCTGTGTGGACCCGGGGACAGACCAATCACATCACAGATCCAACACCTGCTAATACACTGGAATAAAGGCTCTGTGCAAACTACGTCACCTGAAGGAGGATATCACATCCCCCTATAAGACCATAATGATGAGCAGTTCAATCCACTCAAAGTAGTAGTTCAGCCAGGCCCACTGACACTTGAGGGGTGTTAACTCAGTAGTTTATGGATGTTCCATAAACCTGGAATAACTTGACAAGCTAAATGAATTCTTACCGGCGGCGGGGGTCTGGTGGTAGACCACCGAGCTCCAGGGACTGGACATCTGGTCCAGATGAAGACGAACCACGAACTCATAGCGCGTGTTTGGACTGAGGTTCCGGACCGTCATGTTCTGCTTGATGCTGTGAACAGATGGGAAACAAAGCGTACGGTGAAACACTGACGTACCAGGACCTCACTCCACTCATGTATTGGGGAGGACAAACCTCCAGAACGGCTCCTAACAAGCCAAACACAAATTAAATTCGGTAACAGGATCAATAAAGGAACCAATCAAGGAAATGTGAAAGCCCTCACTTGAAGTTTTGGTAAAGTGTCTTTACCAAAGTTTTGTTGTATAGCGCAATGTGCCATGTCCCCTCATAAGTTCTGTGTATGTGTTGTATAGTCTGCCTTTATATAGTGCTTTTCTAACCAGTGGCCGCTCAAAACATTTACAATATGTCCTAACCCACCACCCATTCATGCACAGGTCGACGGCCACTTCGTCGGGAGCTCAGTCCCTCCTGAACCACTTGCCGCCCCTCATAAGTTTGTGAGCGTTAACTCTTTACTTCCACGAGGCGCTGTGCCTTACGTCTGCAGGTAGCGTACGGCGGTGGCGTTGTGCGTCCCCACGGGGGTGCAGCGGACACTGAAGCTCAGGGCCTTCCCCGCCATGAAGGCCGGGCGACTCCAGCGCACCACCACCGAAGAAGACCCGTTGGCCGTGATGGTCACGTGACTGGGGGCCGGCGGCACGGAGGACAGGTGGTCTCTCACCGCTTGGGGGAAACAGACGCAGAAATGCACATTTCAGGAGGGCAGGTTGTTTGACTCCAAGCCAAAAGGTTCTGGGTTCGATCCCCTTGCGTCAGCATCTACCTGTATGCACCCGTCCCTTTAGCACCTAGCTGCTCAAAAATTACTTAAAAAATTATCCAGTTCTAGTAGATATCATCGTCCAAAGTTATGATTATTTACGAATATTCCCCTTATTGGAACATATATATGTGGCTTGAATGCAGAGCAGCTAGCCCAGGGGTGTGGCTGCTGAGCGATCCACTTACAAACACATCCAGGAGTGCTGATGGTCTGGTCTGACTGGTAGCCGTCTCCCAGTCGGCTAAAGGCCAACAGCTTCACGTGGTACTTCGTCCTTGGATCTGCAATAAAATGAAGGGGGTAGCATTTCTAACATGTGCTTTAAACGCCAAACTCCACGAAACAGGAGATGTGATCCGAAGATAATCCACAGCACAATTTAAATAACAATACAACTACTATACTCTGCTGCTGCACAGCAATGATGTTAAATATATATTAACTTTTTGGATTTAAAGATGGATTTTTTTTCATTAGCATAAAAAAGAAGGAGAAAAAGCCACTTTCCACAAAGTGTCTCATTCAGAGCAAGAGGCCAAGCAAGC
>OOFH01112944.1:0-11284 GCA_900323355.1 Merlangius merlangus | reverse complement strand
TTTTGGTTCTGTATAAGAAACAAGAATTAGTACATTCCTGGAATTGGTTTCAGAAATGAAAGAGAAAGAAAATAGATAGCCTTCACTAATGACCCTTTATGAAGAGCTATTTGTAGGAGCTTTATTGCAACCAGAAGTGGAAAATAACTTAAAATGTTGTGGAGTGCTTGTGTTGGGGGCATGTGCAGAGACAGATCACTACTGGGTGCTATGGATGAATAATAAAAGGAACCCATCATATTCTATTTGGACTGTGAATCACTTCATAGGCCTGCAATCTCATCTAGGAATCCCCCAGCCAGCTAACCTTGGATTGACGCTAGTCTTTTTTAATTAAAGATACCAAATGATCACAGAAGATACCAAATTAATACCGCATTGAGGATCGGTTCAAATCCTAAAAATCTCCTGTTCCAGCAGTCTGGCAGTTGGCAGTTGGAAGTGTCTGGCGCTAAGCTAGTGGCTAACTCTGCTAGCCATGCAGATTTATGGCAAAGGATTAGGTTGGCCTCTTGGCCGGCCAGTCCCCAGAGCTCTGAGCAGTATTGATCGTAAGGCAACATTGCAGTAACTTTGGACACTGTGGCTAATGGCCAGTGATAAAGTAACTCGTGAGCCGCCAATAAACCCACCGCATCGTGCCACTGCATCAATTCCAAGACCAGGATCACAGCCGTTCAGAGGACACTAGCGGTGAGAGCAGAGTGTAAAACAGGACTTGTTTTTGAGTCTCCTTCATAAGTATGACAAGCTGCGCTATTTTATGTGGCCGTTCAAACTGAAGTTCAAAGTTCCAGTACACGCGCTGACCGAAGATTCCAAACAAACGGTAACGCGGGCGGTTCTGTCTCTCCCTTCCCTCCACCTGTGTCGAGTCGAGTCCAATCGAGGGTAGGGCCTTTTAATATGCACTTAGCGGGATATCAGCCGTCCGGAACGAGTGGACCGTGCAGTGCATGTGTGTGTGTTTGTTTACGATGTCTCTAGGGAGACTCTTAGTAAAATGTCTCAAGTTAATGGCCTTTTTTGTTTCTTGCCGACCTTTGACATTGAGCTGCATGTAAAGTTGGTCCGTTGCACAAGGTATCAGTATGTGTATTAATCAGTGGCATTTTTCATGCAGATCTTATTGTGAGTGTTCTTGCCGGGTGGTGGGGGGGGGACGGGACGATCCCTGGTACGATCCCTGGTAATAATCCCTGGTACGATCCCTGGTAATAATCCTTGGTATGATCCCTGTTAATGATCCCTGGCTTCGATCCCTGGATCATCCCAGGTCCTGCAGACGCAGGATGTTGGAGGCTCAGGTTCTTGAATGTCCAAGGAAATATGGTCTTCAGCTCAGTCTATTTGCTCTTCCTCCAACAGTTCAATATTCTGGAGTTACTTTTATAGTTATCCCCAGATGAAAGTATAAATTTGTTGCTATTGCGGTTTAGAGAGCATTGCATGATATTATTCAGAAGCCTTTTCTACTTCCACTCTGACTACTAATTAAACTCCCTGATATTGTTTCTTGGCAAGGACGGCATTTAGTGGTGTTACCATGACGATGAAGTACACTCAACCCTAGCTGCGGAACACCTGTCACTGCGACGAATAAAACCAACGCACCCTCTGTGAAATCATTTAAAGACAAGGAGGTCAATCCAGCTCAAGCAAACGATTAGAAGAAGCACCGAAAAGACCCAGGCCTACGGTTAAACTGACATTCATTCTGGGACCACAGCCGAAATAAACTAAAAACATGTTAAAAATAAAGGAACTAGGCATCTGAATGTTTTGCACATTGGTCTGCTGCATCGGTATGATAATGACTTTGGCTCATCAGCATGATTCCATCGTCAAAGGCCATGATGGGGTAAATCACCTATTTCGGCGACCTTTTCCCGAGAGTTAAACCAAAAGTCAGTGTAATTACAGCCTTGAAAACAGGTAGAAAATTGAAAATAAATTGAAAAATAAAAATGAGGGCCATTAAAAGGTTAATTACTTTGGTGTCAGATCAAGAGATGGGTTGTGCCCCTGCCTCCATCAGTTGACAGGTGGCCCGTTTGGTATTCAAAGTAAACAAAATCAAGACTCCAAACACCTGCATACTCCGACCCAGCAGTCGTATCATAGCAACCGGTCAAACATGTTTTTTAAAGTTTCTGCCCCTTTCTGAGTCAGTATATATGGATACATTTAATTTTACATTTAGGGGATTTGGCTGGCGCTGTTAGTCAACCACACAGGGCCACAGCCAGCTCGTCAGGGGCAGTCAGAGTCAGACGCTTGCTGAGGGACACCGACATTCAGCTACGAGGAGCCAGGGATTGAACTAGCAACCTTCCGGTTACCAGACAACCCCCTCTACCTCCTGAGCTACTGATGCCCTCCTAATCACTTCTTCTTTTGTTAAAAGAATGTGATAATTAGCTGATTTATGTCTAAAATGTCTTTCAACTAGGCTTTCTTAACTGCCATCAATGTGTATTATACCTCATGCAAATAATGTGGATATGTGCGCACGTGTGGATTGACTTGGTTGCGTGACGGGTTGAAAATGGAGGGGTCTTATTTGAAGTAAACAAAACCAGCTACACACACAGCTCAGAAAGAAAACAAACTGCGGGAAAGCCAGTCGGCCCAAAGTTACGACCTTTAGAAACTCTCTCTGCAACAGAGCAGAACACAACATATGTAGGAAAAAATCTCTCTCCAAGGGAGGAGGAACCATATTTAAGTAACATGTGCAACCAACAGAAACAATGTCATCTCCCGGTAACAGAACCAGAACACCGTGACACTTCGCTCCTTGACTTGTTGTGTTTTATTTTTGCGCCCGACGTACGCTGACGGCAGGGAAACAATTGCCGCTAATAGCTTCACCATGGAATGAATCTATAAGTGCTATCGTTAATTCCCATGCAATTACGGTGACAGGACAACATCTGGCACCAGAGACTACACACTCACACGCACGGACCTGCAGTGAGCAAGCCCACAGCGCGCGGAGGACAACGCACATCCACACATTTTGAGATGAATCGTGTGTGTGTGCGCCAGCCTAATGCAAATTCACCGTTTCAAACTGAGAATAACTGATCAACAACATGATCGATGTTCTTTAGAGACTGTTCTTATTTTTGTATCCATCTTGTGTGACAATGATTGACAGCTTGTCATTAGTAATTACTATGTTCTTGCTCATTAAACTCATTAAACAATCAACTGTTTGCGAACAAGCGAATGCAATCTTTTTGGGCTGAGGAAAAAAGGTGGGGAGAAAACGGTGATCCACCAGCGTGCCCGCGTTGTCCCTATACGGCTTGTAAAACAACCACCATTACGATGATCGTTAAACAAAATAAATCATAAACAAACAGAAAAACTCAGGGGTTATTTTTGTCGGTTATCTAAAGAAACCTGGTCACACAAGCAAGCGTCCGCATAAAGTGGGGCTCCATTGGAGACGATAAGACCCAAGACACCCCCAAGACACCATCGCGACAAAATGGAGTGGAACCACAGAAAAAGAGCTTCGGCTACATTGTGCACCAAGAAGCTTTTAACTACACTGGGCCTTTCACTTCTCTGTGGCCAGTTGAATGGAACTGCTTGGCCTGTGATTCCATTAAGAAGGTGTCTGGATGGTCCATTTTATTCTCCTCCCTCCGTTTTGTTTGACCTAGTTTGAGCACAACGCCTCAACTCTCCCACTTTCAGGGCCTGAGTCAGTCTGCTGAACGGCTCGCTAACGTGCAGCTTGTATCACATAAACACTCCAACTGATGCCAATGGAGAATGTGAAGTATGGTTGCCTCATTTCTCTTCTTCTCTCTATTGTTCGGTATGCATTTATGATAGATTTACAAGGTAGTGCATATTGTATGTCCTCTGGGTCTTAATGTTCTGGTTTATTCTACGAAGGTTTATCAATGGTTAATACTTTTCATGGAGTGTGCAATAACCTCCAACCTTGTTTCCAAAGAAAAAAAAATTCAGATAAGTTGATTATGAAACATTAAGCTTTGCTCTCTACTCTCACTGATCCAAAACCAATTTCGTCACAAAATCAAACAAACCAAAAACATGTTTTCCCCATAATGACGAAAAGCATGTGTCAATAATGTGTGCTACACCCTGGATCAATTCCTTCCCCTCCTCCCCCTCTGCTATCTTTCCATCGAGTAAAGTCGAGCTTGTGTGTCTGAGACAAGTCAGGCTTTGTACTGGATATCACTGTTATACGGCTGCGCTTCCACGGTTATAGATACAGGTCATCTACGCTTGGCATCACTTTAGCCCTAATATTGTTGTGGACGCTCAGTTAGCCAACTCTCTGCAGAGTTAAAGAATGTCAGGGGTGCTCGAGATGCAACAAATCAAGAAGCATTTATTATCCATTCAGTCTCTCTCCAAGTGCGCTTCAGTCCCTGGAGTTTGTGTTTAGTTTCGTGATGAGCCAGTGTATCGCCAGCTTCCATCTCCTGGCATAACGTCAGCGTAAGAACCCGTCTGTACCGCTGCAATAGCCGCTAGGTTTCCAACGCTGCCTGTTGCAGCGACGTGAACAGAACGTTTTCATGTGATTCTTTTGCAAGCAGTTGCCAGTTTCAAGCAAATTCATCGAAAATCTTTCATTTTTACATGGCCTGAGAAAATCACTTAATATACACTCAGCCATTACCAATGGGGGATTTTCACCGAGCGGCCATTTTGGTTCTAAGGTCGCATTCCCCCAGCCCCTTAGCATCTAGAGCCCAGATTAAGCTAAGATTGCTGCTGGCTAGCAGGCATCCACATGTAGCTAGTGGGTCACTCTTAAACCAACCAGGTTCCACTCAAACTTATAACAAATGGCCTTTTTGTTTATATAGTCACATGAAAATAGGAATTCAATTAATTATTGCGAAACTAGAAACAAATGAATAGAAAGCCGAATAATGAGGTTTGATATGCAGGCTTTTGAAAAGACACCATACAGGAAAGAGGTTTTACAGTAGGCGTATCTTCTTCTGTGTTAAAGACAGTACACACTCCTGGTGGTTCCCCTTGTGGAACACAGAGTAAACAAGGTCCTCACCTGGAACGGCCCCTTTTGAGGGACGGCATCATTAACCTTGCGAGGTCGCTCTGCAAACACACAAAGTCATCATAAGCCAAAGTCATCACTGTATTATCAGAGATATGAGGACAGGAATTGGGAAATACAAGTTGACTTCTAAAATCAGAGCTCTTTAGGTTCCCAGGGAGCTAAATAGAGAAACACGTTGTTGATTCTGGTGCTTATCTTGGTATGCAAATATTAGCTGAATGAAATATGAGCTGCTTGGGAAACATTTACATTGAACAAAACAAAAGAACACAGGCGAATGATGAATGCACGCCTCATTCATGATGAGATGTGTAATGTTCTCCGCATGCCTGGTGCGTTCAGCACATCAGTGCCTCCCCAGTGGGACTTTAACGGCGTGATGTTTGTTGCTACAGGCTTAAAGATATAGTTTCACAGTCCATCTAGATCGCATGTGCACCTTGGAATTAGGAGAAATCTTTGGTCCAGATGACATTGGTCCAAACATTTTTGTTTTGTATGGATGTGGTGAATGGAAGCATGAAGCATTTTGACTCAGCATCCAATGACTCACACAGACCTCTTGTTTGTTTTGTTTGTCTGAAGAGCCTTGGGGGGGTGTTACTCTATGCACCTCAAAACACCCCAACTTCCTAAGGAAAAGAACAGGGAATATTTCGACAGGCACGGGCAAACAAACACGCACAGACACATGCACACTGACACACACAAACACACAGATAGACAGACATACACACACACACAACACACACACCTACAAGGTTTCCCCTCCCCTGCAAATACTTGTTAATAAATGTAGAGGGTAGCCATCTACCTCGTTAGCATATATTTGCATGTCATTAGCACTTCAAACCTGGGGACTTTAAAGGAGAGGCAGGGCACAACGCTGTAATCTCTCTCTCTCTCTCTCTCTCTCTCTCTCTCTCTCTCTCTCTCTCTCTCTCTCTCTCTCTCTCTCTCTCTCTCTCACACAGCCCCTCTTCCTTGGCCTCTCTCTCCCTTCCTCTCTCTTCGTTAAATGTTCCATGTTTCTGTCTTGTCCAATACTGCGAGTGGAGCCACAGCCTGAGCCGGTGCCAGGCTGATGGCCTGCCCGGGATGATGTGGGTTCAGATGAAGACATGTGCTCTTGATAAACAGTATGCTGTGATGTGTATTACTACGAAGAGGCTCAAAGACCAGAACCAAATATAGGACTCCACACATGATTCAAAAGGGTTTAAAGTAATATTTAACAATACAAAATAAAATGTTTTGGAAGGTAACCCGAGGTGTGTATGATCAGTGCTGTGTAGAGTGTATGGATGAGTAGACTGTTGTGGTCCACCTTATAAAGCCTACAAGCCTCCCCTGCCTGTTAGGAAAGCGAGAGACGGACAGGCTGGCTGATGTGGTCCAGCTTATAAAGCCTACAAGCCCCTCCTGTACAGGTGCACCACGTCAGCTGACCCTCTCGTCCCTTCCCACGGGCTTCTTGCACCAGAGAAGAAAACCCAGAGGAACCAGCAGGCAGAGAGAGATAGTCTTCCCAATATGTAGGATGTATCGTATACGTATGTGTGGAAAGCTCCAGTCAGGAATCTGACCAAAAGGAATGGATACAGAAACTCAATATACATTGCTAAGCATTCACAGATATAGTCCTACAATCTAGACTTATAAAATGGACTTGCAATCGCAAACAAAACAGTGTAAACATTATCAATCCTTGTCCGAATACACCGCAATGCAAATGGTGTATTTATAAAAAACGGCAGAACTTGTGTGTTTATTGTTGGTGCTAAGGGAAGCTCGCCAAGGGCCCCAAATGGGCTAGGTCAGGCTCTGCTTAGCCCTCTCCACCCTAACCCCGCCACACTGTAAGACACTAAGTATAAAAGCATCTGCTAAATAACTCAATACAGTAGAATTCATGTAATGCATATGCAATTACCCCACCAAGACTTACTAACGTACGTGTGTGTACGTGTGTGTACGTGTGTGTGTGTGTGTGTGTGTGTGTGTGTGTGTGTCTGTGTGTGTGTGTTTATCCCTGGTATTTTGTGAGAGGGATTAGGTGGAGATATGAGAGTTTAGTAATAATGACTAATAATCAAACATGAAGCGAGAGATTTCCATCTAAAATTAAAATCCATTTTTAATTTTATACCATTTCCACATAATAGACTTTCACACCAACACCAATTTCACATCAACAATTTGTTCCAATATGTCTTTGAGATAAATCTGCCTGCAAATTCATTGCATGTTTATCTTACGAAGTTCTCTGTGCTTGTATCTTTAAAGAGATAACTGGCCCTCAAGCTCAAACACCTTTGCAGAAAGAAAGATATGAGCCACCTTTATTTTGCAATTAACTCCATGTTCATTTGTATCCTCCTACACGCGTAATATAACGAGTCCGAATGTTTCGAATGTTTCCGAGGCCCTTGTTTCAGTCGGCCCCCAACATTTATTAGCTGCACCTAGATTGGATTTTATCCAGATATAATATTCTTTGACAATAACCATAATCCACACATAATGAGATGCTGCAAAGCCTCACTGGAACCATCTGTGGCTTGCCCTGGTTGTGGTTCGCGCAACGGAGTAGTCTAGGACAAGTCTAGAACTAGTTCTACTCACCTGGACTAGAACCTGATCCACTTTGATGTTCCCATACGCTATAAATTTATTCAAGCAAAACCCTATAATTGTTTTACCACTTTTTTTTTAATGCCATTTACACTCAACGTTACCGTCTCTCTGTTTACATGATGCAGTGTCCATTCAGACAAAGCTTCACACTGCTATTTCCTATACGGGGCCTATATTGTCTGTTTCCACATTATCCCAAGTAGTTCGGTCAGACCAAACAAACGTCTAATCGTCTGTGGTGTCCTCGCCGACCACAGTTTATGTGTTTACCATACATCGGCACACGCAAGCCCGTGCGCACGATGTGCTTGATCTTTTATTCAGTTTCAATTAGATCTTAATGCGTTGTTAGCCGCCACCACTGCTTTATGAGTTATTTGCCGTGGCTGACACGCGGCTAATGAGCTAATCAAAGCTGTTGCACTGCAGAGTCACAGGCTGATTGTATTGCATGGAGCACCTGTGCTGCAGGACGGAGGAATAGCCAAGCAGAAGAAAGAGACTGCCCATACAGTAGAGATAAAAAGACATCCTCAAGTGTGTTATTACCTGCCCTATATTAGCACTGAATTATTAAAATTGTCTTAGACCAGGAGTTAATTAACCCCCGAGACCTTCATTTATCAACTAATAATGCATAATAATGGATTAACTTCCTGTTCCCATTACTGGGATTGATTGATTGCGATAACAGCTGTGGAATCGGTCATGTTTAAATATGACTGTATTATCAGTCAGTGACCATTACAGGAGAGGAGATGAGCGGGAGGACGCCTGAACACACTTTTATATTGTCTTTCATTAAATGTGAAGACAGCAGGTCCCTTTATCTATGGGTGCTGAGACTAAATGCATGCCTGTTCTGCCCACACATACAGAGCTCGGGGGTACTTTGTAACACATGGTCGTGATCGCAATGTAAATTCACCTCTTTATATGACAATGTCACTCTTAGTGCTTTAAGCTCACTGCTGGTACCATGACATACAACACACAGCTTATAATTACGCATGAATTCAGCATGAACCATTTGGGTGATATGAAAATCTGACTGACAAGTGCTAAAAAGGCTAAAAGAAAAAAAAACATCAAACTGTTACCATGTCCCTGTCATATACACTGAAGTATTTGATAAAAGTACTTGTGGTGCCATTAATGATAACAAACGATAATCCACCATTTTAAAGTACAACTTTAACCATGCTTTTAGCAGTTGGAAAACGTCAACTCTCCTTGTGGTCACGGTGTAAAACACATCTTGATTGCAACGTCTATTTTTGGACAGAAAAGCAAACAACCAAAAAAAAGAAAAGAAAACAAGCGTATAATTAATCGTCTGTTTTATTTCTGTGTTCTTTATCCCAGTAGCACAGCCCACTAGCGTGTTTAGCTGTGTTGCTGTAGTGTTGCCTCATACACCGTTTGAATTTCAACTAGAAACACAAATAACGTGTCATGGACACCGGAGTGTGAAAGAGATAATCTTTGCCGCCGTGGTCTTCTGCTGTGTCTGCTGTGGGGTCCCATTGTAATATCATGTTTAATGCTGCTTTGGGTCTCCGTGCACGTCCGCCATGTTTGGTTCACAAGTGTTTATTGTCTAATTTATCATGCTCTGTTTCCCTGCCATGAAGAAGGAAAAAAAATATCTCTCCATCTCTGTGTGTGCGTGTAATAACCGGGGTTCGAGGAATACTTTGCGATGAATATTAACATGTGGTACATGCAGTCTTCCACTTGATGCCTCGTGTGGTTAATGGAGGATGACTTCCTACGCAGACCTCTTACCTTTTCGGAATATTTACCGAAAGACGTTGACCTTGGCAAAACAAAACACTCCTCGCTTTATGGCGTAACCCGCTGCGTGCCATTTCCAATGTGTGTCTTGGAGCAAAGCAGAAAATGTTGAATCATTGTCACAATCGCTGTTGGGCTGTATCTGTTGAAATGGTTCCAGGAAGGTCGGTTTTGCACCGTTGCGGTTCTGTTGCAAAGCTGTACTGCACTGACAGCAGGGATCTGATTCAAGACTCAGGCTGGTTTAAAAGATGAAATGGGGATGAAACATCACAATGAAACTGGATTAAGAGTTTAATGACTGGTAAAATTGTAGCATTCTTCTTCAAGGTGACCCTCCCCCCGCCCTCCCTGCTTTACAGAGGTGATGGTGCCAAAGTGAGAGTGTAAAGTGAGGGTAATCCTTTCTTGCCCCATTCCAAGATGCCTGTCAGCAGTCAGACGCCGTCACCAAGCCTGAAGGCATGTAATTACATTTTCATTGGCCTAAACGGGAGCGCAACATTTATTTAAAGAATAATCTCACTCGTGTACTCAAGCCACAGGATGTCTATAGATCATACAAGCATGAGAGTCTCGTCTCTTGGCCCTGTGTTGACTTGGGATGCGGTTAAACTGAACGATGGATGACTACTTACTTTAATGCATTGTGATGCACGACTAGAGTAGAAATGTCTACTGCTCATACTTGCACGAGGATCTGGGGGGGAGGATAGTGGAGTGGCTTTTGTGTGCCCAAAAGTACTGGGTTCCATTCCCAGGGTCCTCGGCCTACCTTTAAGCCTACTTGTGCAAGATGCCTCAGCCCTACCTTCTCCTTAATGTTATGTGACTGGATTCACTTCACGTAACCTCGGATGAATGGGTCTGCTGACTAACTAAATTATAAATTGAGTATCTCTTGTGTTGACTCATGAAGCTTTTAAATGAAAACAATCAACAACTCTTACTTGGGCAAAGGAAGCCTTGAAAGACACTCCTGTTTATTCACGTTTGTAACCCAGTGATTTTCAATGAATATGGCCGCTGCCTTAGGTTGTTCATAACATTCCGACCGATAAGAGCGATGCTAGTGTTCCCTTCACTCATACCAAATCCGGTAGGGAGTTAAGCAGAAACGTATCATAATCTGAAAAAGCCTTCCGTGCAGATCTTTCAACGTTATTCAGTCTATTTTGGGGAAAACCGTTTTGATTGCTCCTTACACTTCTGCCCTCTCCGTGGTTCTTTCTGTTTTTAATTTGTCAGACCCCTTGTTGGTCATGAACTGAAACTCTCTCCTCTGAACTCGGATTGGACCTAACATTCTTGCCTTTTTGGATACGGCTTTGAAGGATCGAAGCAGGACCTGCGGGGAGAAACCCAACAAGCGGGTCTCACGAGGCGAGGTTTAAGGGAAAGCTGTCATGATTGACTGTCCTCATCTGCTATGCTGTTTTTTCTCCCTACGACAGGAGAGAGGAGAGGAGAGAATTGCAGAAAGGATTGTAAGAATGGCGCCATGCAAGTGCCTACCAGGTCTACTGCCAACCGGGCCTGACACCATTAGCTGTGGTGACATATTAAGGTTCTGTTGGCTGTGTAATTTGTTTGGTCTGTCAATGTGATGGATGTCTTGTTTCCCGGCACTTCCTCGCACGTTAGGAGGACAGGGTGCTCGGGGACATTGCTAAACGCACTTCAGATCGCGAGGCAGCAGGCATTCGTTTCCTTCAATCAGCTGGTGTTTTTCCTTTTGTTGTTGTTGTTCTATTAATGGGAGTTGAG
>OOFH01112943.1:0-12294 GCA_900323355.1 Merlangius merlangus | reverse complement strand
GCGGGCCAGCTGGGCTGCTGGGTGCGGGGGTACACCACGGAGAACCAGGTGACCGCCTCGTCCTGCTGGTTTCCCCCGTCCTCCCGCCGTACCTTGATCAGCTCACGGGGCGTGTGTGTGGGGAAGAGGCACCAGCGCTTGTGACCCTGCACCAGGGCGTTCCAGGCACTCGTGCCCAGCGGGTCTATGTGGATCCCCGTCCCGGAGCGAGCCGGGCCCATCACAAACCACCTGGAGGACACAGAGAGGGAGAGCGAGAGAAAGAGGGAAGAAACGCTGATCAGCACCAAGCAATGCTCATGATACCAACGAGTGCTTCGTTGTGATGTCAGTTTAAGCTAGGACTGACTTTAAAAAAAAAATAAAAAAATTATCGATTTTATTTATCGATTGTTGTGGGATGTTAAGACAATTTCCACAAATATGACAAAAAATGAAGAATTTATTTAAAAAGCATTTTTTGTCATATTGTTTGAAATTATCTTAACATCCCAACTGCAATCCATAAATAAAATCTTCAAACAAAAAGGAAAAATAAATTGTACGTTCGGCTGTTGCTGGACTGTATAGGCCTTTCCAATCATTTTCTTGCAGTATATTAACCCCTCGAACTGAGCGCACTCTTCCTGGGCCCAAACCTATAGAGTCTATACTAGCAGAACAAAGGTACCAAGCTAGTTATGAGTTTTGGGGAAATGGCTTGGGAGGGATGCTTGAAGGGAGTCCACAGAGGACATATATGTCTACTCATCTTAATGTTTAAGCTTTAGTGTCTAGGTTTGAAAACCGAGACGACTGCGTTGCAGGGGCGTGAAATAAAAGCACAAGGCACACAGCAGAAGGAGCAACCACAGGAAGCGGGCGGCGCGGACCTGTATGGCGGTCTGCGTTTCTCCCCGGCGAACTGGAAGAGGTCGTCTCTGAAGAACAGAGGAACCTGGTAGTCCTCCAGGAGCTTGCCCCTCTTGGCGTGCTCCCCGTAGCTGCTGTCGAAGATGTACAACGGGCTGTCGTCCCGCGTGGTCTCCAGGTACTCTGTGTAGTACTTCATCTTCATCTTCACCGAGTAGCCGTCGTTGTCCTCGCCACACTTGAACTTCTGGTTGCGGTACTTGCGCTTGAGGCGCTCCACGGTCCACTTGTGGCGCGCTGGCCAGCTCTCCTGGCTGTTTTGCAGCACCACCGGCTTGTACGGCCGCTCGAAGCGCTGGATGAACTCCTCCGGGGTCAGCCGCAGGGTGTCCACGCGCTCCACGTTGTCCTGGCAACACAAAGACGTCAGTCGGTACAGAGGCAATAGAGGGCGTGTGTGTGTTTTTGTGTTAAAAAGACAAACATATTCTCAAGGCAAAACCACCATGCAATATAAGTAATGGTAAAAACAAACCAGCTGAACAGAGTAACAAATTGATAAAGGTGTAATGCAGGCGCAAATGTCAGTCTCTGATAAACACAGGTTTCAGATTAACAGGTTGACTGTTGATCAGTCACAGTAGACAATAGTATGCATGTGGCTCGGGACGAAGATGCAACAATTTTATAATTAAGATATACGGATTAAAGTAGTCAATAAATAAACAGGTTCTTGAATATCAGCCCTTTGAAAATGAGCTCCAACTCAAATCTTATGTAACAGAGTAAGGCTCCATGTAGTACAGACCTGCTTGCCTACGTGCAACAAGACGTACACACAGCCCTGGGTTGGGGACGTGAAACGTGCAGGGTAGCAGGAGGCCAATGGAGGCTAAATTAGCCTCCGTTAGCCCAGCGGGAGCTACTGACAGGTACCTTGACAGTATGGTGTGACAGGTCGAAGGAGTCGCTGTAGCCATGCTTCGTCCAGTCTGACGAGTCCTTGAGCTCCGGCCTGGCATTGCGCTTCGCCTCTTTAATCCTCTTCTTGCTCTTGTGGTTCATTCCTCCAGTGGGACTGGGGCTGCAATGTCAAGAGATCTAGCAAGAGGCTAGCTATTTAGCTACACTGGGGATATTATATGAAGTGATCTAGCAGCAGGTTAGCTAGCTAGCTACACTGGGGCTGACGGAGAAGCACATTCGCTAGCGAATGTGTGTGAGGCCGGCAACAAACAGGGAAAGTTAAGCTAACTTGAAAAAATCTTAAAATATAATCGGACGTTCTTTATTAAAAAATACCTGGTGGGTTATCAATATTCTTTCATATGTACCGCTTGGCTCCTGTTTAATGTGGGAGGTGTTTGATGAACAACTAGCATGCGATGCTAGTCTGCTTTCTAATTATACAATGAAATGATCCCGCCCCTCGCTGATCTCAGTGGATGCTGATTGGTTAAAGCCGTTGCGCGTGGAGACGGTGATTCGTTGAACTGTAGTATACGCCTTCCCGCCACGGCTCCTCATTGGTCAATCACTTCTTGTTCTTTTGTTCAATGAAGTCGGACTCGGAACCGCGCGTGGTCGAATTTGAGTACCTATTGAAGTTCTACTAAACCCAAATGGACGAAAGTATAACCTCAGATCTCGACATAGTTCTGAAATCATTCACTTTTGAAGAAAGTGATGGTACACAGGAATCACTGACTGTCTCCATACCCGAGGTTTGATCCATTCCCTCATTATTCAGAAAAATAAACTCGGCTCACTTATAGCGTGAATATTAAGGCATATTGCATTTTATTCTCCATTCTACATGTACTTAACCATTTACAGTATAGGAAGAATGTCAGTACATATGATCATTCTATACATGTTCTTTAACATCTTGGTTCCAGGTTCTTGACCCCCAGTATGGCATGTACGTGTGGCCGTCGGCAGTCATCCTCGCCCAGTATGCATGGACGCACCGTGGCCAGCTTGCAGACAAGACCCTCCTGGAGGTTTGACTGTTCCTGGGCTATTTATTTCATTATTTGTAATGGTTAACTTGCGATTAATGAATGACTGACTCACAAAGAACTTCATGGTATAAAATGTAAGACAATTAAACCTAAACATTACCTAAAACCTACAGCTGGCCATACAGGCCACGATATCTCCCTGGGTTTAAAAGCTCTATCTTATATAAAAACGAGTGGTTCAAATGCTACTGAATGATATCAAGACAGGTAAATTGTGGCTTCAATTGGTTCATTCCCAGCTTGGGGCCGGTGTCTCTCTCCCGGGGGTGGTGGCGGCCAAATGTGGCGCCAGGGTGATCCTGTCCGACAGTTCCCGGTTTCCCCTCTGTCTGGAGAACTGCAGGAGAAGCTGTGCTGCCAACGGGCTGGATGGGGTGCCCGTTATGGGGCTGACATGGGGGGAGATTTCCCCAGCTCTAGTGTCCCTTCCTGCACTAGACGTCATCCTAGGATCCGATGTTTTCTATGAACCAGAAGGTCAGTTGAGAGTGACCATATGCTGCGCATATCAGACTACGGTAATCGTAATTCGGTGATAAAATGATCTGTAAACTGCAGATTTTGAGGACGTCATTGTGAGCGCCGCTTTTCTTCTGAAGAAAAGCCCCAAAGCAGAGTTTTGGACCACATATCAAGAGAGGAGGTTAGTACACGCCCACCAGAAACATGTTCATTTTAAACGCATCCGTTTAAACAAAATTGTTCTACATCTTTCAGCGCCGACTGGTCCATAGAAGCGCTGCTACACAAGTGGAAGCTTCAATGTGTTAGTGTCCCGCTAGCTAGCTTTAATGCTAATCAGGCTCAACTAGCTGGCTCTACACTTCCGGGCAGACATATGGTTCAAATGCTTATAATTACACTGGACGTCTAGCATTTATCCTGGTCAAGTATTGCTATGATGATCTCTCCCTGAAGACCAGTTTGAAAAAGATATGCATGTTTTTATTTAAAATTGTTCATGATCGTTGTATTACATTGAGCTTTATTGTTAGCCTCCTGCATTTCCCAATGTAATGCACTTGCACGATTGTCAATAAAGCAACGAGAGAAAAAAATAAATACTTGAGGCCACTTTAGACAAATCACCAAATCTTTAATTTCGTTCACAGCGGAATAGGTACACCACATTCAGAGAAAGATGCATCATGGGCATGTAGCTTTAGCTTGATTAAAAGTAATGAAAGCAAACTTCAATCCAGGTTACCTTTCAGGATAGACTGGACAAGCAGCAGTCACCCCTTGGTAGTCACAGGAGAATACTGGACACAACGCCACTTAACAGCTAACCCGCAATACTCAACCGCTACACAACTGCAGCCTAGTGCACAAAAAATACAGGGAAGAAGATTAGAAACCAAAGAAAAAAAAGTCAACTACTGCCAGATCCTGTAAAAATACAATATACCTTAAAATCTGTGGTGGACTTCAAAATTGTGGATTTAAACTGACTTAAAAAAACATGTCAAAGAAAAATGGAAAAAAAAGAAAGAAATGGGAGAGGCCAGTGTGACCTGCAGCCGTCTAGTGATGAGGTCGTTTTACGAGGACCCACGGCAGTTAGTCAATGCATTTGGAAAAATATAAAAAGATGCCATTTTGTTTTAAAGGGGAGGACGACACTAAAGTAACCTTTACACTAGTAAATCTTTGCTTGGGTGGAATCCTGTCGTGGCCTTGAAGGTAGGTTGTCCTCGCCTGGAGAGAAACAGTCAAAATGAAGTATGGTTAGGAGAAATTTATGTTTACGCTGAATCCACTCTGAACACACCACAACTTTGGGCTCGTTGAAGAGTAACCAAACACATTTAGACGACCTGTAGACTCTGCGCCGTCGCCGACCCATGCTTTACTGCCGGGGCAGCAACGCATGGCTCAGACGAGGCGCTTACCGTCCTACTATAACAAACACTTGCATAACAAGCCGAGGTTAAGAGATACACAGGAACATTCACAGAGGAGTAGAGGGGAACCAACCTTGGCTGTCCCTGCAGCCCGGCAGTCTCCTGAGCGGACAGCCACCCGAACAGACATACCTCAACACAACCACCCCAACTCTCCAACCTGCTCCACAGCACAGCGGCGCTCACACTGCAACCCCCAGTTAACTGCACATTCTGCCCCAGCTCAACGCGCAACGCCACCTTTGCAATACAGGTCTCAGTAGCTTTGGTGGAGAGAATGCCACAATCTGTTTACCATCAGCCGTTGAACAAGTGACCATGTTTCAAATCAAACTATAGGGAAAATATGGTTTGCCATGTGCCTTAGTAGTCAAGTGGTGGGTTTTATTAATATGGGGCTGCTAAAAGGTCACCACAGTACATTTATGATTCATAAACATGGACCATAGAAATCTAAATCCAAAACAAGTGTAGAACTGGGATCGTGGTGTGCTGCAATACCGGATATATTTTGAAAGAGGAAGTGAAGCAACATTAAAAATCTAAATATTTAACACTATAAATACATTTGAACAATGATGTGGATTCTTACCTGAAATATCATCTCGCTTTAAGGGGTCTGTCCTCCGTTCTCCCCTGCTGGTGCAACTGCGGGAGACTTGGGTGGGCTTTTAGATCTGGACCGAGACCCTTTGTTGGAGGCGGGGGTACGTGATCGGGACTTGCTCTTGGACTTGGACCTGGAGCGGGATCGTGACGGGGACTTTGTGGCCTTGGTCTTCCTTTTGGGGGAGGTGGACTTGGAACGTGAGTAGGAGCGGGACCTGGACCGGCTGTATCGGGACCTGCTGTGGGAACGGGACCGACTCCTGCTGCGGGATCGGCTACGTCTCCTCCGCCTGGGGCTGGGTGAAGCGCTAAATAAATGCAATCACAACGGGTTGTGTGGTTAGAATTGATGCAGAATCATACATTCTTTATCATGTTTCCTGTGGCCCCGGAAACATTACTACTTCTAGCGTTAACTACCAGTGAAAAACACGATAAACAAGTACCACAGGATTTGCTTTTTATTCACTACTTTTATTTTAAATAAAGTGAATGTTACACTGCTATTTCAGTTTCAAATGGATGCACTACATTTTCCTAAAATGGCGACGGAAATGTGTTAAAAACTACATAATCGTACCTTCTGCTACGGCGACCATAACCTCCACTGCTACCGCCGCTTCTCCGGGGTGCCCCGCCACGCCGTCCACCACCACCATCTCGTCCACCACCACCGTCGCGTCCACCACTACCGCCGCCGTGATGAGAATCCGGAGGGCGGCCGTAACGCGCCATTTGCACTCGCAGCTCCCGCCCGTCAAGCAAAGCGCCATCCATGGCGTCCATTGCGTCTTCGGCGTCCCGTTTGTCGTGGAATCGCACAAAGGCGAAGCCACGGCTTTCCTTAGTGTACCGATCCCGAGGGATGTACACATCCCCGACACGGCCGTACTTTTCAAACACGCGTCGGAGTGTTTCTGGGGATGTTCTGTACGTTAGGTTGTCCACCTTGAGCGACGTCATGCCCTCGACGTCGGGCGGAGGCCTACCGTAGCTCATCGTGTCGTCCAGCGAAACACGAGGGTAGAAACTCGACACACAGTCAGCTAAAAATAACTAATCTTCACCTGCGGACGGTTATCTAACCTTGATTTACAAAAAAACGATCGAATTCGTAAGTCTTGGATGGATATTACTACGGTTTTTCTTGCTAAAAAATGCTCATACTCACAAAGCCCTTCGTCCCTCGCCGAGCTACTGCTAGTGTGGTTCTTTGACGTCAGCACGGCTGTTTTATGTTCCGGTGAAAAAAACGCGGTTTGTTTTCACCGAATCAAATTCACCGATTTGTATTTATAAATTCTATATTGAATAATGTTGTTATGGGAGT
Organism: Merlangius merlangus; assembly: GCA_900323355.1. Lineage (NCBI taxonomy): Eukaryota > Metazoa > Chordata > Actinopteri > Gadiformes > Gadidae > Merlangius > Merlangius merlangus. The sequence continues at coordinate 5,575 of OOFH01112943.1, read as the reverse complement.
GCTTCTCACTAGCGTAAAAAAGTTGTTAATGTTGTAAAATGTATTTATTACACTTTTTAAATAACATAATCCGGAAGTAAATATACCAACACCGGATGTTTCCATGCTCTTGCTTTTTTCATCTAGTTGTTTGACTTTAGAAACAACGGATCGGTGTAAGTCGATGAAAGTATATAGAGAGCCAATTCTGCTGTGATATGTAGATCTATTTATCAGAAGTACAACGCGGTTTGCAATACTGGTTTATTTTGCAGATTTGGTTCCGTGTTAAATCAGCTGACTAGACTCACATGACACCGTGTACAGTCATAATGCTGGAACCACAACATATACTGGGATAATCTTATTTAAGCATTTGGAAAAACCTCGCCCTGTACTTAGTAGCATATTGCATATGACTTTGCTATAAGGGCAATGCCGCTAAAAGGGCAGTAACTTTACACACACCAGATCAGTGTTTAATTGAACATCCTGAGTTTACGCCGGTGAGTACTCCACGTCTGAACTATTAACTCTCTGATCTTTATTTAAGAGAGATATCTTATGTTTCAACGTCAAACGTCTGTAAACTGTGGGTACACCCTCACGCTTTAATTGTGTGCTTGTATGCTTTTTTCTTCGCAGACGAGGTGTGAGGCTTGTACATCTCTCCTGTATTCAATCAATCGAAAGATTTTGAATTGTGCATCATGACTCCGGAGGGGAAAGCGCTGTCAAATATAGTGATCCTGGGCTTCGGCTTTATGCTCATGTTCACTGCCTTCCAAACATGTGGAAACATAGAGGTAGCCCACAGAACTGAAAGATCACACTGTTGTAACCGTGACGCAAGACTTTGAGAATGAATGGATTTTACATGTTGGGGTGATATTGTGTCAGGTGATTTTCCATTTCCTTTTCAGCAAACTGTTATCAAGAGTTTGAACAACTTCACCGCTAGTGGATATACAAGGTAATACATTAGATCATATACATTATATATTTTATACATCTTTCCGTTGAATCACATTTACCCAAAAACCGATCAATGACTATTCATTCTATGAACCAGAATGGTGATTAAAGTATTCCTCTGTGGCACTTGGACTACAGTGGGTCTGCATAGCAGATATCTGCCTTACTGTTACCAGAGTTTGAACCAAGAATGGTGTAGCCCTTTTTCTTCCGCTACATTAGTATAACAACCCCTTAGTTCCCCTTAGTCCCTTACTTCCTCAATACTTTAAATATAGGCCAATACAAGTTGTGATGGCAGAAGCTTCATTAGTATTCATTCATCATTCATAAATATTTGGCCTGTTAAGGCCTTTGAGACTGTAATGGGGTTTAAGGGCTATACAAATACAATTTAATTCTCAAAATGTACTTTTTTTACTGACCTTTTTCTTTTGACCCTATTGACTTTTACTGTGTTTTCGATGATTTTAAACGTGATTCTTCTAATGTAAAACCCTTGGTAAATGAAGGGTGCTATGTTGCTCTGGTCTCTTTCCCCAGCATGTCCATCATCTACGGCGTCTTCTCAGCCTCCAACCTAGTGGCTCCTTCGGTGGTGGCTGTGGTGGGCCCTCAGCTCTCCATGTTCTTCAGCGGGCTGCTGTACAGGTACACAGAGCGTGCTCACCACGCTACTTTGAAGATAAAAAAAGATTGCCATTTAAAGAAGTTGTAATGTTACTACAACAATAATAAACACTTGCATGCACACGCACTCACTCACTCACTCACTGCAGATTTCTACGAACAGTAGTGGGACTCACCAGGTTAACTGGGTTAAGGTGTGTTATCAGTTCAGTGGTTGTTTATGTTCTCTTCATGTGGTCCCCAGTGCGTACATCGCCATGTTCATCCAGCCCCAAGTCTGGAGCTTCTACACGGCCTCGGTGTTGGTCGGATTCGGAGCCGCAGGTAACCGCAGTAGAACCTCCAGAACCAGCCCCACCGGCTCCCAGAATTCATCTTGGTGGGCTGTGTTGGTTTTAGGCCCGACTGATGTTAGTCTGGATTTGGTGTGTTGGTTTTGTGGGGCTGTTAATTTAGATTGGCTGTGTCTTGGTTTGTACGTCCCTAGTGCTGTGGACTGCCGAGGGGAACGTTTTGGCTATAAACTCCACTGAAACCACGATCGGGCGGAACAGCGGAATATTCTGGGCTCTGCAGCAGTTCAGGTGAGTGCTTGATTCTTAGCTTCCTGGCATACATCCTTTATTAGTCTGTATGGAACAGGAAGTAGTCATCCCGAAACAGGAAGTTGACCTGCATTTCTCCTCTTTCTCCAGCTTGTTTTTTGGGAACCTGTACATCTACTTGGCCTGGCAAGGACACGATCACATTTCAGGTACCATTGAATGTAAAATTCGTCATTCTCACCTATTACGGGGGCCGGTGGAGTGTGCGGTGGTAGGATGTCTGACTCTCCCCCCACAGTAAGGAGGCCCTAACCAATTACCTCCTATGAATAAGATCTGAACTCACTAGAACCAAACTGACTTCTAAATGAATGACAAATAGGGATAGTTTGAGGGCTTCGTTCCATGGGTGTGAATCTATAACTTCACCTTGATTCACAGTTGTAAGATGGATACATGCATCAATTAAAAGTAGAATTTCATGATTACATTCCCGAGCTGAGTTTTGATCCATAAAAACCGAATTGATTGGCGCAATTTAGTGGTGTAAGTTTTTCTATTTTTGGTAACTTCATACTCAGATAAACATTGAAATGTATTTTATTTACCAGAGATTCCAATCTTCCTCGATGAAGATGTTTTCTAGCAACTGTAACAGTATCAAAACTGGGATACATTCACATCACCTGTAACATGTATAGATGAGACTTTGCACTTTACAGACGGCTGTGTACCAGCCCAGGTATAAAACCTCGGGTCAATGATTATCATGGATGCCATTTAGGACACTTCTATTCTAAGGTTCTTGCGGTATTGTGCACACATAAATACCATTATATATACATGTTCATTGTATAGATACACCCATGCAGTTTGTATGGATATAATGGATATGTACTTGTATGCATGTATGTATGTAAGTATGTAATGTATGTTGGTCCCTGGCTCATGGTTCACCGTCTGGTCTCTCAGAGAAGGACCGGCAGACGGTCTTCATCTCCCTCACCGTCATCAGTCTGATCGGCTGCTTCCTCTTCTTCCTCATCCGCAAGCCGGACCCATCTGAGCCCACCCCCTCAGAGACCTCCGAAGCCCCCCTTCATACCGAGTCCACCGACAGCGTGTCCATCTCCGGGTGAGTGACCGCAGCCTATATGACAGTTATTATTATTGAGTTAAAGATCTTTACGACATAGTGATGATTACAATTAAGCCTGTTTAAGGTGAAAGGTCACGTTCCCTGACCCTGGTTTGTTTTCCTCCTCAGTCCTCCTAGGAGATCTCTCTGCACTCAGGCTCTGGACGCCTTCGGTAAGTCTCCTACCTCCTACTCATCTCCTCTCACCTACTCCAAGTCTCCTCAGTGTCCCACTTTGACCTCTGACCTCTGACTATGCCGTTATTTACGTTTGCGTTGTCTCGTTCCAGTGAAGGCCTGTAAGCTGTCCGTTACCAAGGAGATGATGCTACTAAGTCTGCCCATCATGTACACAGGTGAGTAGTGTACCTGATAGTTTACCTGGTGAGACCGACTTTATCTGGTGAGACCGACTTGACCTGGTGAAGCTGACTTGACCTGGTGAAGCTGACTTGACCTGGTGAAGCTGACTTGACCTGGTGAAACTGACTTGAGCTATTGAAACCGCCTTTGGAGATTGGACACCTAGAATGGGTGAAGAAGAGGTGAGATAGAGACTTTAACATCAGGTTGGAAACGGTGATGTAATGGTTTGGGTTCTCCGCCCCTCAGGTCTGGAGCTGACATTCTATAGCGGCGTGTACGGAACCTGCATCGGCGCCATGACGAGCTTCGGACACGACGCTAAAGGCCTGATCGGAATCTCAGGCATCCTCATCGGAGTTGGAGAGATCCTGGGTAGGTAGGACCGATCCTGGTAGGAAGAAGGGATCCTGGTTAGTAGGAGAGACACTGGTAGGTAGGGGAGATCCTGGTAGGTAGGAGAGACCACTGGGTTGTTAGGGTTAAGGTTAGGCTGGAGGTGAGAGGGGTAAGTTACAGGTCGTATGATAGATGTTGAGGTGAAGTGGCTCAGTGTTAGAAGGGTTGAATCCATGATATAGGATCGTCGGTGAAGGATAGAAGTGTTTACCTATTTATGGAGGGATGAAAGATGGGAGCTTCATCCTACTCCATCCCTGAGAATAGGATTAGAATGGGAAATCATGACAGATGAATCTCAACAAGTTGGAAATGCAGGTAATCGAGTCAACTATTGGTGGAGAAGAAACGGAAAATGATATATAGTACCAATATAGTAGACAACAAACAATATTTACTATCTATATTTCTGACTGTAGTTCTGCATTGTCTCCCTGTTGACCCTGCGTGGTCACGGTGCGTCCAGGAGGGGGCGTGTTTGGCATTCTGAACAGTAACCGCCTGGGCAGGAACCCTGTGGTGCTGCTGGGGCTGCTGATACACTACCTGGCCTTCTACCTCATCTTCCTCAACATAGCCCCAGACGCCCCTCAGGCACCGGAGGAGGGCACCAACCTGCAGGCCTACATGACCCCCAAGTAGGTGGTCCTCTTAAGTCCGATATCACCCCAGGTAGGTCCCCTCAGAGACCTACAGAGACCTCAAGTGTCCTACATCACCTTAGGTTGGTAGTCTTCTAGAGTCCTACATAGGACCACTAGTTTCCTACATCACCTCATTTAGGTAGTCTGCTAGAGTCCTATAGAGATCACTAGTGTCCTACATCAGACCCCGGTACCAGGGCATTAGGGTCCTAAACAGACCCCATCCCACCTAGTAACCAGACCAGTAGCCTGTAGGCCTACATCCACCCAGCTAGAAGCCATTCCTTGCTATGTAATGCTTGACTGACAGCCGTCTCCAACTGTGCAACATAAATAAATAACAGTAATTCAAGTGCACCGATACAAGAAGTACAGATTAGCTCTAGATTTAGAATGAAATCGGAAGTGATGCATTTGGGTATGGTGACAGTAGAGTGACAGTGGTGTGTGTGTGTGTGTGTGTGTGTCAGTGTGGGCGTGGCTCTGTTCTGCAGCTTCCTACTAGGTTTAGGAGACAGCTGCTTCAACACTCAGCTGCTTAGCATGATAGGCTTCCTGTACAAGGAGGACAGCGCCCCCGCCTTCGCAGTCTTCTATTTCATACAGGTACACACTCACTCACTCACTCACTCACTCACTCACTCACTCACTCACTCACTCACTCACTCACTCACTCACTCACTCACTCACTCACCCACTCACTCACCCACTCACTCACTCACTCACTCACTCACTCACTCACCCCCTCACTCACCCCCTCACTCACTCACTCAGCGAAGCTGAGTGAGTGAGAGTACCTCCTTCTCCTCCTGAAGTCTTAAAGTAATCCTTTCCAGCAATATGGAAATCAATATCGCTAAAACAAGTCTAAGGTTAAGGGCTGACAGTAAACCGGTAGCTTT
>OOFH01112937.1:0-11494 GCA_900323355.1 Merlangius merlangus | reverse complement strand
CACTAGTGTAACACACACACACACACACACACACACACACACACACACACACACACACACACACACACACACACACACACACACACACACACAGCAGTGCAGGGCAATACATTTGACCTTTCAGATTCTTCAGTTCAATTAATTTTTAGATTTCTGCATTTTCAGCAGTGCTTTGCACTTTTCATTCAGCTGTCACTTGATTTGTTTCCAACCATTTACATTTCTTAAATGGTGTGCATGTTTACATTGTTTACTCCATTTAGACTTTTGAACTTTTGTTCAAATCCCTTCACTTGATTCAAGCCATTTAACGTTTCTTTATGTCTTAATCTATCTGGCTTTATTAAAAAATATTTTCATTTTTGTACTACAGCACTCACTGCATTTTCTGCAGGAAATACATTTTCTAGTTTATTATATCTTGCATAACCCTTTTATTCATTTCAATCGGTCTTTGAGAAGTTAAAAACCAAATGCCCCTTCGAAAGTAGTGTCCCAAGCAGTTTTATTTCTCAGTAAAGAGAATATAGAGTATATATAAAATCCAAATTGTCTCTTTTCCTGCAGAAGTGGACCAGACCACATAGTGCGTCCAAAACGATCAGCGATATCTTTGTTTTTTAATCGACTAAATTTAGGGATTTTCCTCCTGTGTTCTCAGGTGGTTCAACTGGTTGGTTTTTGGACTGGGTGGAGATAGACGCCCCGTCACAGGGTCAAAGACTCCGATTCCCATGTGGCCGTTGGCTGGATAAAGGAGAGGATGATGGGGCCATCGTGAGGGATCTGTTCCCTGCTGAATTACAAACAGAACTGTACACACCATGTGAGTGAGTGAGTGAGTGAGTGAGTTAATGGATTACGGATTGAGTGAGCAATACAGGCCACAGCTTTTACCATGCAGCTTTTACAATACATTATACAATACATTACAATACATACAATACATTCGTCTGCATGAATGGTTACGCCATTGAGCACAGCACACTTTGAGTAAAAATGACTTTCATTGTCTTTCCAGTTGTGCCTTATGAGATAAAGATTTTCACCAGTGACGTGTTTTGCGCGGGGACGGACGCTGACGTGTTCATTGTCCTGTACGGTGGCAAGGGCCTCTGCACACAGCAGAAACACCTCTGTGTCAACAAGAGGGAGAGACGGCTGTACTTTGAGAGGGCAGCAGAAGACATGTTCATTGTGGAGGTGTGTGAATCACTGGCCTGGTGCAGTCTACCTAAAGGCACAAGAGCAAATCAATAGAAGAAACACTTTGCTTAACACACTCTCAGGGGCCTATTTTAACGATCTGATACGCAAGTGAGAAGCGCAAAGCGCAAGCAGCTTTGTGGGCGGTTCTATGGCGATGCTCCTATTTTACCGGCGCAAAAATGTGAGTGCCAGCTCCCATCCCCTTTAAGAGCCATGAGCGCATTTGAATCTGACGAGTTGATATTTTGACAGTGTGTCTGCAGTCTCCGATGAGACAGACGCACATGAATTTCAAACTTCAAATGGCTCAGTTTTTGGCCAATATGGGCTAATTCACACATGGAATAAGATTTTCTTCCACAACTTCCAAATACTGAGTCCTCAAATAAATTTCGGCAAAGAAAAATTAACACACATATGATATGCGGCAACTGTGGTTCTATTTAATAATATACGCAATACATTATAAAGATCTTTTCTTCTCAGTATTGTAGGCCTTATCGTTATCGACTTGTGTTCCTAATCTGCATGTGTCCCCCGTTATATACATTGCCATGGACTGTATTATGCGTTACGTGTTTAGTTTGCATGTGTTTAAACAGATGGACGCACACACACGCCGCGCATTCATTAATTATTTTACACATACACACACGTGCGCCCGCATTCATTCATTCTTTTTAACACTCACTCGCGGAAAAAACAATGTTTTCTCACGATCAAATACTCATCAATCCTAAAAGTTATGGGCATGTACACGATGTCTGTGTCAAGAAAATATGTGTTTGCTGATGCGTTGATTTAAAAGTACAACTTATTACCGCTGTATCAGCTGTTCTTTCCCAAATAATTTACCAAGAATGTGACTAGGTAGATGAGAGAAGCAAAGTGTATGCGCGAGGTGCACAAGCAACAATATGCATGCGCCCTTAAAATAGCATCTGAACAACGCGCCACTGACTTTAAACCAGGTATTTCCGGGTTTGTGGTGCAAGTGATTTCTGAAACTGCAAAATAGCACCAGGGAACGTTTGCGCCAGAATACGCCTCCTCCTTTCGCCAACCGCCCCTTGGGGCGCAAGATCATTCCCTAATTTACAGACGCGTGGAGCAGGAGGGAAAAGAACGCTCTGCGGCAGTTGCAAACTAGCAACGACACCAACGACAACAGCGCCAGTGAGAAAGTCAATTGCACCGGATGCAAGATAGGCCCCTTAGTGTGTAAAGTCTCAGATTCTCCGATTGATTTGATTAATTCAAAAGTCATTTGATTTTCATGTTATTTATTTTTACGTCACTTTGTATGTGTATAAACTGACTGACAAGCATTGTAGAAATAAGACCTGAGGGTTCCCCTTCCTGCTGTGTGGTCTACCTGCTCACAGCTGGAGGATATTGGAGATGTAATAGAGAAGATCAGGATCGGTCATGATAACCAGGGCACCAACCCAGGATGGCACCTTGACAGAGTGGAAATCAGGCGGCAGCTCAGGAAAGGAAAGGTGCTTGATTTTCTTTATTATATTTCTACAATACCTTTTATAATCACATTAACTGTCATCTCACAATGGGCCCATGCACAAGTCTTACAGTTTTATAATTGAATGTATTTTCACACCAAATCTAAATAAGACGATGATACCTAATGATGATGGCTCGAAGAATGAGGCAATTCTAAACATAGTTTGCGTATTTTACGGCAGGGGTCTGAAACAACCATCTTCCCGTGTGAATGCTGGCTAGCCAAGTCTGAGGAGGACGGCGAGACAATCAGGGAGCTGGTCCCATCTGACATTATCACGGAGAAACTCCTGAGGGACGGAAAGCTGAAAAGCACAGAGATCGAGGTGGAAGACGCCCTGGAGAGTAAGCCCTCTCAAACACCACTCCTAACACTAACACCTAACCCCTTACCATATCCACCAAACCCCTAACACTGAACCCGAACCCTCAAACCTAAACATTTAACCTCCTAATCCCTTAAGCCCCTTATCCCTAACCTGCATTACTTATGCAGGTTAGCGGATAACTTACACCTACCCAAAACCTCTTAACCCTTAAACGTAACCCCTTACACTAACACCTTACACCTAACAGTAACCCCCTGACTCCTAACCTTAACGCCTAACCCTCAATCCTTAACATTTAACCTCTTTATCCCTTAAGCCCCTTACCTCTAATCGGCATTACTTATGCCTGCATTACTTATGCAAGGTAGGGGTAACTTAGACTTACCCCAAACATCTTAACCCTTAAACCTAACCCCTGAACCTAACCCCTAGACCGAACCTCTCACTTTATTCTGAAAATGTTTAGCTCACGAATACAAGGTTTCCGTGCGTACTGGGGACATGTACGGTGCAGGAACTGATGCCAACGTCTTCCTCACCATCTACGGAGACCTGGGAGACACTGGAGAACGCAAACTCGGCAAGTCAGAAGGCAACAGCAACAAATTTGAACGAGGAGAAGTACGTAGAGTTTTATTTGAACTGTCATGTGCACCCCAAACACAAAACGATTGTGCTGATGAAAGAGAACACTGATTCTGTGATTCCAGGTGGACAGGTTCACCATCGAGGCGGTCGACCTGGGCCAGGTGTTTAAGATCCGCATTCGCCATGACAACTCCAACATGGGGGCGGACTGGAACCTGGACCAGGTGGAGGTGACGGACACGGAGACGGAGGAGGTGTACATGTTCCTGTGTGAGCGCTGGCTGTCCAGGAAGAAGGAGGACAAACGCATCGACCGCACCTTCTTTGTCAAGGTTCCGTTAACCCTCCCCAGCTTTCATTTTAACTAGGTTGTAAATCGGGGGGGGGTTGCTAGTCGTTTCCTAATCTCCTCCTGGTTAAGGTCCCTGTAACAAATCAGCTAACCCCTAACTGGCCTTATTGGGCAAAGAATAATGGCATATAAATGCCATTGCAAATACGTCAACTTTGCTCATGGAGTCTTTGGCCCTCACCTTTCCCCTAAATCTTAAACCTCACCTTCTTGGAGATAAACTTAACCATCTCGAATGGAATGGCTAAAAGAGCAGTAAGAAGTCTGTACAGTTGACCCGCTAAGGAGTGTGTCCATGTGTTTGCCTTGCAGGGATATGAGGGGGACAGAAACACTGACCCAAACTCCCAGAAGACGGCCGCGGCAAAACCGGGGCTGGACAGAAATGCCAACAAGAAGAAAAAGAAGAAGAAGCAGGCCGTCGTGGAGGAGGGACCAAGTAAGGTCATCCATTCATTTTTCACAGTGAAATGTCCTAATGATTCCTCCCGGCTCCAATGCATGCGTATTCCATGGCCTCATGGAATCAAACTGAGGCCTTAAATGAATGTAATTTAATCATCAATTGAATAGAATGTAACTTAGCTGACTGTGAATGCTGTCACCAGTCATCCCATATCACTTCACCCTGTCCACGGGAACGGACCGCGATGCCGGCACCACGGCCCGAGCCTACGTCATCATTCTGGGACCGGGTGAGGTGGAGACGGACCGGCTGTGGCTGGACCTGCCCAAGGAGAAGAAATGCTTTGCGCCTGGCACCATGGAGAACTTTGTCTGCTATGGGGCTGACGTCGGCGACCTGAAGAGGGTTGAGGTGAGAGAACTGTGCTGGTGAACATTTTGTCCCGGGGTTCAAACACAGTGTTTGATGCTTTGTTTAGGTTTATCCTTTTTAGTATTTGTTTTAGTTAACAAAACCTGTTCAATTAGTGCCTCTAGATAGATGAAAAAAAAACACTGTCAAATAATCATGAAGGAGCTGTTGGGATTAAGTTCCTCTCCGTCTCCTCGTCCACTCCCATCGTCCCACCCTAGCTGGGACACAACGGGGCCACTCCAGAGAGCTGCTGGCTGGTGGACGAGTTGGCGGTAGCCGTGCCAACCAAAGGTATCAAGTACATCTTCCCATGTAAGTGCTGGCTGGCTAAAGACAGGGGGGACGGTCTGACCACCAGGCTGTTCAACGTGCTGGACTCCAGCACCATCAACATCATTCGCAAGGTGAAAATAAAAATAAATATTAATATTAAGACATCTTCATGTCCTTTTGAAAATCCATTATAGTGATTAACATAAATAAGCATGTATTTCTTAATTTCCTGCTCGGTTTATAACAATGCCCATTATATGTAGGTGGTTTATGTAACAACGCTGGTCACAGGGGACACCCAGTTTGCGGGCACTGACACCAACATCTTTCTCACTGTGTTCGGAGCCAACGGGAGCACAGAGGAGATGCTGCTGCCTAAAGCCGGGGACAGGTCGGTTGTTTGGTGCTCTGTGTGTAATGTTCAGCTCTCGTCGTGCAACTCGTAGTGAACAAATCTCATATGAGTTTATAGACATTTAAAACTCATTGTGATGGCACCTCATCATTTTAAACCAGGTTCGAAAGAGGCCAAGAAGACACATTCAACGTTGAGATCGACGACATTGCACCTCTGAAGAAGATCCGGCTTCGAGTGGACGGCACTGGAAGTCGTCCGGACTGGTTTCTCGACAATGTAAAAAAAGTTTTTTTTCTTTTGCCTTTCCTCTTAGCATTACAATTTTCATCCAACCATTAGCATTTAGCGGTCATTTTTACATTAGTGTGCGTGATTCCGTCGGCCGTGTCGTGTTCCGTAGGTCCAGATGCGGAACCCGATCATGGAGGACCTGTACACGTTCACCTACGAGAACTGGCTGTCCAAGACCAAAGGGCCCAAGAGAACCCAGGTGTGCGAGCTGGCGGCCGTGGTGGACGAGGAGGAGATGGTGGAGAGAACGACCTACACCATCACAGTGGCGACCAGCGACGTCGGAGGTGAGGACGTTGGAACGGAATGAATGGAGTCTAGCGGCAGAAGGCCAGAGGTCGCCGGTCGCTCTGTGAACCAGACCAGACAAAAAAGTGGACTTTGTTGCTGCATTTTTCTTTTATATTATCTCTCCGTCGCGTGCTTCATGCACATGTATGTAATATGCATTCAAGTTGAGTTTAACATGCAAAAATGTATATTTAGGTGCCGGCACGGATGCCAACGTGTTCCTGATCGCCTTCGGAGAGTACGGAGACACAGGCCTGCTGGCCCTGAAGGAGAGCGGAGCCAGGAACAAGTTTGAACGCAAAATGAAAGACGTGTTCCGCTTCCCTGACATGCTCAGTCTCGGGGAGCTGTCCAAGATCCGCGTTTGGCATGACAACAAAGGTGTGTGTGTGTGTGTGTGTGTGTGTGTGTGTGTGTGTGTGTGCGTGCGCGTGTACGTGCACCCATGGAACATCTCTATGTATGTTTGTGTCATCACAAATCAAACTGAATCAAATCTCGGTAGAAACCTGGTAGAAAAACTCTTGATACCCTGATTCACCTTGGGTTAAAAAACACCTCAAATATCTCAAACCCTCTGAAATAAAAAATATACCAAGCACTGTACATAATCATATTCCTTCCTACCAGTCTACAGGCCAGGATAGAAATCCTGCAGGATTATACAGTATATCATTGAATTCCAAGTGGTGATGGACAGGGTTGCCTCCTACCTTAGGTCCCGGTCCCGGCTGGCATCTAGAATACGTTGACGTGAAGGACGATACCATGGAGGAGACCTTCCGCTTCCCCTGCGACCGCTGGCTGGCCAAAGGCAGGGACGACGGGCAGATCATGAGGGAGCTAGCCTGTGCCAACAACGACACGGTGGACCTCAACGAGAAAACCAGTTAGTATCAATGAGAACCCCAGTTAGTTACTATGAGAGAACACCAGTTAGTTACTATGAAAAAAAAACAGTTAGTTAAATAAGAAAACCAGTGTGTATCAATGAGAACTCCAGTTATTAACTATTAGAAAACCTGTGTGTATCAATGAGAACCCAAGTTAGTTACTATGAGAAAACAAGTTTGTATCAATGAGAACCCCAGTAAGTTACTATGAGAAAACCAGTTAGTATCAATGAGATACAAAGACAAAGAGGTTGGTATCTAAGGAAACTTCTCACTAACAGTGTACGATAACAGTCAGTTAGATCGTCCATGTTAGGTAATAAGCTCCAAAAACACAATGTGACATGACATCCTCTTTTCAGAATATGAAATTGCCACGACAACTGCAAACACAGACCACGCCGACACCACGGAGAATGCCTTTATTGTGTTGGAAGGGAAAAAAGCGCGTTCCAAAGAGTTTGTCATGGAGAACAAAAAGAAGAAGTTCTTGTGGTAGGTCTTCAAGCTGGGGATCCTTAATGAGGAATAACCCCCTTCCGCTCTGTGTACCCGGGGAGTATGTGTTCCCCGGAGAGCTCAGCCTCCCGGCACGACGTAAACCTTCCTGTGATTCTACCCCCTCACGTCCAATCGAGACTCTTGCTGTTTGTTTTGTCTCTCTGCAGCGGTGCCACCGACACGTTTGAGTTTTCCTCAAAGCACTTGGGGGAGATCGCTGGCATTTCCATCGGCCATATCACCAAGGATGGCAAGAAGGTGAAGGGCGAAGCCTTCTGGCACGTCATGGAGGTGGTGGTGACCGAGAAGGAGCTGGGCAACAAGTGAGAGAGTATTATAAACCTCATAGGATCAATCCCTTCACAGTGCTACATCCATTCATGTATTGGCATCTAAATGAAAAAAAAATTAAATAACATGTATGCATCGTACATGTACTTACATGTACACTTCTTCAATGAGAACGTAATGCTTTGCAAACGTCATTGCCTTCCAAGCTTCAGGCCTTTTCATTCACATGTTTTATTTTATATTTCCATGATAGAATTTATTTAAAGCCTGCCATATCGTTTGGATGCCCAAAATAGCTCGCGCTCTCTCTCTCTCTCTGATTCCTGTTGGCTTGCTCTCAAGAGTCTGTCTAATACCCTTGACTGTTCCCCAGCTACTTTTATCCTAGGAATGCAGTATTTGATTGACAAGGCAGGTGCTCGTACGAAGGGGGAAATGTTTGATTTATTTTTAACCTCAAGATCCCTGCCCCATCTTTGGTCACATTTGCTGTCTTTGCTTGTCCTTGTCGTGAAGACGGATACATTTGTCTTGTGCAATGTGGCTAACACTGCACGGTTTAATGTTTCTGGTCAGCTAGATAATGATCTATAAATAACCTATGATCACTCATTTGAATTGGATTGGACACAATCAAACATTTCTGCACAGGTACTTCTTCCACTGCGATGCCAGGATTCCCCTAGCAGCTAAGAAGGACCAGTTCCAGACGTTTGAGTCGTACAAGTCCATCGAGAGCTTCGCCAGCAAGGTGCGCAACCTGGTCCCCGTCAGGTACGAGATCATCGTCATGACCGGAGACGTGAAGGAGGCCGGCACCGACGCCAACGTCTTCATCACCATATACGGCGTCAACGGCGACTCGGGCCAGCGGCAGCTCCGGCAGAAGTTCAGGAACCTCTTTGAGCGCGGCCACACGGACCGCTTTGTCCTGGAGATGTTAGACATGGGCGAGCTGCTCCGGGTCACCGTGGAGCACGACAACTCTGGGTCCGCTGCGGGCTGGTTCCTGGAGTGTGTCGAGGTGACCAACACCGCCAACTCAGTGACCACCATCTTCCAGTGTGGGAAGTGGCTGGACGTGACGAAGGCGGACGGGCAGATCCAGAGAGTGCTCTATCCCAAGTACTAGAGGCTTCCCTGCCCTTTGTCGAGAGTGTGTTAGTATGTCGGAATGGCAGTTAGCAACGTGCCGTTAAATCTACGAACCGCCGATGACACAAAGACGGCCGCCTGCCTTGCCATGTTGGTTTTGGTCGACTGGACTGGAAAACACCTTTCTTTCCAATTCACACACGGCTGCTGTTTCTGTGGCAAACATCTCAATGGTTAACCGCTCAGATGTTACAAGACATAAGTTTGAGTCTAGTGACCAAAATGGTCAAGGGAGACCACATTGCCACGTGATCAGATGCACAATCGTAGGTTCAAATACACTGTTTACCTGCTTCTTTTCACCAAACGCCACAGTACACATGTACCTATGAAAAGAAGTAATGAGTAAATGTTGGATTTTATACTGTTGTTTCAACAATGGTTGTTTTTAATAATAAAATAAGATGATGATGCTCAATTATGTGTCCGTCATTCCTATTCAACAGGCCAAAATGAGAAAAGCAAGGGACATGTTTAATGAGCATTTTAGGCGGTTTATTTGAAAAACACATACAAAAAGATCATATACAAGACAATAAATAAAAAAAGGAGACAGAACAGTTTGGGTTAAGCTATGCAACTTTTGCATCATCATTAGTAATAAATACAGTACAAAATCCACCCAGAGTGAATCTAAAGAGTTTCCACAATAATCACTGATCATGTTATTCTTCATTATGATGTAGCTATTGCTTTCATATTATTGATACATACTTCTACTTTTTCTATAAAATACTCAAGATCATAAAACATTGCGCGGTTACAGCAAAACAGCAGTGTGTTGTACAAAGATGGCCGTGTCCCTTTTCACTGGCAGGTTAATAATCAACATGGGTTTTGTGTTTTGTGTATTTTTTTTTTCTCAGCAGCAAAGAAACATCTGAAATATTCAAGAAGGTACAGCATCATATTAAACACATCTACAGAGCTACTCCCACGTACACATAGGAAAACCTGAGAAGGACATGCATTAAAAAGCTTGTGCTTTGAGTTCTACTGTTCATTCCGGTTCACCAGCTTGAGTTAATACTATGGCTACGGTCCAGGTCGCTCTGGATTAATGGGACACACTGCAGAGGGCATAGGGTAAGGCCAGTGAGAGCACGAAATGAAATAATAGTTAAGACCAATCAACGCTACCCAATCCGTAATGTGGTATAATTATATGCTGGATTAGGGGAAAAATGCACACAGAAAAACAAGTGGTTAGCTTATTATAACCAGGTGTAATACAAGTCTATCTAGAACCGGATAACCACGGTAATACACCATTAATTTGCTCAATAAGATCAATAGCTTGAGTTAGCATGTTAGCTACCATCCGGACCCCACACAAACAAAGCAATTGCCAGCAATACATAGTACCAAATAATACAGATCCCCGCTTTGGGGGGGAGGGGACAGGGCAGGGAATAAGCTTTGAATTAAGATCTGGATATGATGGAATATCCTAAACATGGTGACATCAAACAAACTGAAAAACAACTCAAAACAAATAGTATTGATTATGGGAAATAAAGCTGTACCATGTTTTGAAAAGCAAGCAATGGCCATAATAATAATAATATTAATAATATTGAGGGATTGTCTCCCATCTGGTCTGATCAGACAGATCAAAAAAAGTGATTATAACGGAAGATGAGAGGAACAAAAATGTGATAAAACTGTATGACACAGATGGAATGTGATCCAGTTCAACAGCACCATGCTGGCTAGAAACTGTTTTGAAATACTTCTCGAAAAGGTTATTATTTTTTTCTTTTTCTTTGGAAAAAAAAAAGAAAAGAAACACACAGACGGCATGCAAAAGCATCCCCACCGACCAATGCATAATGAGGTATTATTTTTTTCTATTTTGTGTTATTTCTAAATAAATATATTGATTAAATTGCAAAGTTATGAGATAGAGACATTAAATATTCCACCACGATAGCTAGCTAGCTACAGTTAGTAATAAATAATGATTGTTAAATACTTAAGGCATCTTAAATCACAGCATTCTATGTGGACTAGAAACTCCATTTTCATCCATGTCAAGATTATTTTTTTTGGGATGGAGGTTTCATACGAAAAAAAAAGAGGAATCAAAATAATGAACGCAACACAAACAGTCAAGTTACCCTCCAATAGTACACAAGGAAGCATGAAGATACTTGTAACTCAATACAAACACATAATCTAGGACAAGGAGACCCCACACCACCAAACCAAAAAATCAGGCAACTCCATATTATAGTGCATTTACAAAACACAAGCTACATTAGAACAGCAATAAATATGTTTTCAGCATTGCAGCTTTATCTTCAAAAATGGTTAAACAGACAAGGCAGGCACCCAATTACCTTGTCCAAATTGGCATGAAAGCAAAATAAAACGAAATAAAGAAATCTCAATTTCCTTAAGGAACAAAAAAAGATAACTAATGGAAGAAACAGACAACAGAAAATCCCAACTTAAAAGTCAAGAAAAATCGTTTGGTATTTTTTCTTTTCTTTTTTTTCTTTTTTTTTTAAATGGATGGCTTTTCTCCCGTTCACCCTCCTTCAAGCGAACTACACCAACATGGCTCATGCATGATACAGACAAAAACGGCTTCTATCACGGAGCACATCACAGCCATAC
>OOFH01112935.1:0-11106 GCA_900323355.1 Merlangius merlangus | reverse complement strand
GTTATTAGATTATTTCTGATGTTTGCTTTGCATCTGACTGTGAACCGCTCCTCCCCTCTCCCCTGCCTCAGCATCGCCATGCACTGGTCTGCAGCCTGCATCCTGGAACCTCTTCCCTCCCTGTGCGTGCGGGTATACTTTACATTCTCTCTCATTCTAGCTCCCCTCCCCCTGCTTTATGTCGCCCCGTCTACTTTTAGTACTTTACAAAAAGATGTATACGGCATATACCCGTGATTTGCATTTGAGCATTGCGACTGTCCAACACGGCATAAACACGGTGTAAACGCAACGCTTCATGCCCGCGCTGTCGCCACCAGAGACTAAACCTCCAGGTTCAGAAAGTAAATGCCCCTTCTCAGTTAGGTACACCCACCTCAGCACATTTGCTTAGGATTCTCCCGTCAGCAGAACCCAGAGGATGATAGTGAAATTTCCTGGGCTGCATGAATGAAATAAAGTACAAATAAGAAGAGCCCTGTAGCGATTTTACTTTCTAAAACCTGGAATTGTCTGCCTCGATTGTCTGCCTCAATTGTTGGGGTTGTCTCTGTATAGTCAGGTCGAGGTAAAGGCCACATTCAAGTGAGGCTTTTGCTCTAATCTTTTACAATGGATGCTTCCGTCGGGCATAACCTTCATTATGGCATCAAGGCTCTTCTACGGATGCCCTTTAAAAAATAAAATTGATTTTACTGTCCCATTGGCTTACTATTCAAAGCCCACCTGCCTCCATAATCCCAGATACATGGTTTCTAACTCAACAAGTGCTTTTCTCCCTCTCCCTCCCCGTCTCTTCTTGATGACGCTGCTTGCCTCATCCATGCATCCATCCAAACATCCAACCGACCGACCATCCATCCGATCATCCTCTGCCTGCCTGCCATTGCGCCGGGCTGCATGCAGACCTGGAGATGGAGAGTGTAAAACAGGACAATGTTTGGGTCGCTGACCCCCTAAACCACTACAGCCCTGATTCAGGTAGACGAACAACGCCGGGTGGGCGAGGGGAAAACTCTGAATCACCCATTTCTTCTTCTGTTGTTGCTCCTCTTTCCCTTATGATCTTAAACCCTTACACCTCTCCGATCCTTTGCACTACTTGTGTTAACTGGTCATGGAATCTAACCTAAGGCTCGCAGATACTCTTGTTCTTGTAAATTTTCTATTTTTCTACCGGTACTCCTTTTACGCATTTATTATTTGGATTAGCTACTGGCATTTTCTCCTTTTTTTTATGCGTGTCATCGTTATTTTCACCTAACTTTAATTGCTCCTTACTATTTGAGCAAGCATAGCTTGTTTATTTGTGTATAATGCGTACCAAGTTTGTGGAAACTACTTTTTCTTTCATATTTCCGTAAAGATATTTGTGTGAATATAGGCCAACATTTAGATGAGGAAAAAAACACATCACCTACCTTCCCATTGGAGCGTTGCACTTTATTCCTCTTCTCTACTTACTTCCCTTCTTTTGTAATCAGTGCTGTCTTGTTTATACAGGTACGTTTCTGTGCCCATTTGCAGTGTCATGCTATGTATGCAATGTGGTGCTGAATGACTATGGATATTATGGATGGTCATGCATTGAAAATGTAAACGTTGAATGAGTATCGTCAAGTGTCATATCTCTCTGTGCAGTTACTTTCACCACTCCTAGGTGATTTCAAATAGCTTGAGCTTTATTACAGGGCTCCTCCAGAGCTGTTTGAATGGAGGCCGGGGTCTGAGCTCTGGGCTTTGGCCAGCTGTATTTGTATGTATGTGTTTGGGTGAGGCTTGAAAGGAGCATGCAGGGGTACCATGGAGCTAGGTCTAGACCAGCCTTGATTTATTTAATCCTTTTACAATGGGGAGCGGGGGGAGCTCTAAAACCCCATCCATTGAGCATTAAGCTTTGTGCTGCAACAGTAAGAATCTCTGTCCCCCTCTCCATGGCGACTGAAAGAGCACATTCCAGCAGGCAGCCCCACAACACACACTCACTTACAAACTCGCACACCCAAGCTTCTCCCACTCCTCCGAGATCGACTACTGCCTTTGGGGATCTCTAACTGAGAATATGGTAACCTTTTTAGGAAATACCTGTACTGACCCAGGGGATTCTGTTCATCAGTTAGACAATCCGTTCTGTGGCATTGCATTGCAGTTAAATGCAGATGTGGAAGTGAGCACAAGTGGAAGCCACTGGCAGGCATTGCCCCCATTAAGGTCCACCAGCTTGCTTTGCCAGATGTGGCGTTCCACCTTTTATTTTTCCACCATGCAGTCCTTCCTGGCGCAGACTATCGTCACGCCTGGGAACGGGTGATTGGGCAGCTGTGTGCAGTACAAGCCCGAGACAGCTGGTTATGTGATGGAGAGAAGGGGCAAAAGGAAGAGGAGAGCCGTTGCATTGTTTTTGTCTTTTCTTTGAGATGTTAAAACTGACAGCTCATTAAAACATTTAATGGATATAGCCTTATGACTAATGGCTTACTTAACTCTAAGAACTGACTTGGTAGACAAAGTGAATGAGGTGTGTGTGTGTGTGTGTGTGTGTGTGTGTGTGTGTGTGTGTGTGTGTGTGTGTGTGTGTGTGTGTGTGTGTGTGTGTGTGTGTGTGATTATAATAGTAGCCTATTTGGCAAATTTGTTTTTCAAACGAATACCACTAAGCATCGGAAATCATGTTATTACTATTATATTGTTGTGGATTAATAATGGCGCCAAAGATTACACTACTAAACCGTCGGTCTCCGTAAGAAACATGAGCTGCATGAACTTTGCACCTTGCATGTGGATTCCTCAGTACTGTACAAAATGAGAGGATTTTGGACTCTTCCAATAGTGAGCAAAAAGAGGGGGCTAAAGAAATGGCTTTCAATACGTTAGAAGGATTGTTCCACTGCGGGGAACCACCAGATGCTGCCGCTGGCTCTCCTCTCTGGAGACAGTAAAACGATACAGGGAAGTAGTTGGCTATTAGCTGACAGCGCGAAGAGGAGAGTTTGTGGTGCGCCTTTGCTTTGAGCGTGGACTTCTGACGGGAAAAACTTGCCACATTGCGACTTTCGCCCTCTTTTGTCTAGTTGCTTTTATGTTAAATTTAAAGAGGACAAAGACTCGATTAGTGTACACTACTTGAAATTCCGCATTTTTTTTTCGCCGAGGACAGTTCGCCGTTATGAAACAAAGGTAAGAATTTGGGCCGTGTTTAGCTTCAAGTAACCCGTTTCAATAAATACACGTATCGTTAATAGTGTTCCGCTCGAATAGAGGCGAACCATGTGGATATAATCGTAGGTCTACTACACAGGGTTTCTTATAGGGTTTCTACACACCCACGAGATGATGTTTTACCGTGGCCTACAGTTACCCGATAGCCAAACCAAATATTTTTTGTAGGGCAAGATTACAACGTGATGTACATGTAACGTCATAACTGTAATGGTCAAATCCAAACTAATATCTCTATTCAGCTATTCCAACTTTCTGTTGATTTCAAACCGCCTTTAACAAACGTCCTCCCTGAGTCTGTTTTGGAAGTGACATTTTCAGCATAACATTCCTAACCTAACGCATTACTCGACTGTAAACCGCCTCTAACTATATGGCTGGAGGTGTCTGTTTTTGAAGTGACATTTAAACCTAACATTGCTAACCTGGTGCATTACTCATAGGTGTACTCCTCCCCAAATTAGCCTAATTTGTACGTACATCATAACTTCTATAATCATAAATAAATAATCTCCCTGTATTGCTCTGCTGTGTGGTTATGTTGACACACAAGAACTCATCGGCTAACATTGTATGCAACTAAACATTGTATGCAACTTATTCCTTATTCATTGTTTATTCATTTTAGGTTATTGCAAACTTACTGAAAACGTATGCAAAATAGTCGTGTGTATTGTGCATTTAATGACACGTGAAGGGCAACCGGTGCACGCACTTGTGTGTTGTGCACACAAATAACACACGCCTCTCAGCTTTAGTTACTCATGTAACAAAAAAGTGATTTAGTGGTGCTGGTATAGCATTAGGCCTGAAGTTATCATTCCTCAAACGGATCACAAAACTGGACTGTTGCAAATGTCCTACATAAATGCTCCTTGTTGAGTGCAAGACCACACATAACCATTTATGTGTCTCTGGGCCTCTGTTCTGTCTTCTCTAGGCTAGAGTTGTGTTAAGTGGGCCATTTAGCGTTTGGAACAATAAGCCATTTTGCTCCTTCCGTCACCACAACACTTGAGCTCCTATGTCCTTGTCCGGACAGAGGTCACTGTCTCTGATGGCCGCCTTCTAATAGGACACGTACACAGACGAGACACACACACAGACAAGCACACACTGCCTCAGTTGTTTACACTTGACACTAAACGGTTGCTCTCCAGGACGTCAGTGGAGGATAGTTATGGTCTGTTAATGTGGCGCCCATTGTATTAACACTGCACCCCTCACCAGCGGTTTCCCCCCTCTGGCCCTCTCTGACCTGATAAGTTATGTAAACAATGTCGAATACAGCTTAAGGCCTCATCCATTGAGAGCTATCTGCAGCCCAGTGCTTGCGTCACTGATAGCAGAACAGAATCAAAGAATAATGTAGAACAGATCAGAGTTTATTCGCCTCATGATTGCCAAAGTGAGATCCTGTTATACTCTGCTCAGAGGAAATTATTTTGTCCCAATTCAGCCTACTACCACATTACTCTTAAATGCTAAATGACAGCATTGACAACGTGAGCTCAGTGCTATCATGGTGCGAGCTCTTCTGTGTTTAAAACCTGGCTGTTGCTCTGACTCATGAAGCCCCAAACCATGTCTTGATTACATTTATTTTTGTAATGTTGATTACTGTTCTGACTACAGCTTCTTCTTTGAGAAAGTAAAGCCTGGCTAAATGAACGGAATGATGTTGTTGTAATGCTTGGCTTCCTCTCTCTTTAAACACTCATTTGAGTCACGCACCAAACCTGCCACTGAACTCTCTCCTGGGTAAAGGGCCTAGTTGGAAGAATCTCAGTAATGAACCGCTCGCAAACAAAATGGGATTGAGTGCCTGCTAATATCGTGATCTACGAACTCTCTCTCTCTCTCTCTCTCTCTAAGCCTTCAGAAAAGTGTAATTCCAAAATGAGTCATTTACGCTTGAACCTCCTGCAGTGGTTAAATGATACGAATGCAAACACCAGGGATAGGCTGTTGGCTCTCATTTACCTAGCTGTAACTGTTGAGAGGTCATCAGTACTCGTCCAGATTCTTGGAAGCCGTCTTAACACCGAGACCCACACTGAGCACCGCCCAATGACAGCTGAGCTTGATTAATCACAGTGCACCATGTGATGCAATGCCTTTTTTTTCAACTGCTTTGGAAGGCAAACACACAAAGCGTTAAGCATAGTGGACAAGAGCCCAAGCCTACAGGACTGTGTATTGGCAAGGATCTTGCAATACGACATTCGTTGTGATACAGAAGGCAACGGCAACAGCTTTATGTTCAACAATATGGTGTGAGGCTGTGAATTACCATGTTAACTTAAGATATGAGTTGATGTTGTGCAAATGGCTGAGCCCAGGGGCATCAATATCCTTTGGTTTTTTTCCCACGATATATATTTCCGTCTATCATTCTCCCTCACCGTCCAGTCCTGTCCGCATCATTCCATGTCCCACTCTGATGCCCAATGAGGAAAGGTTGGTCTGAGGGCCTCCTCAGTTCTCCAGCCTGCTGCAGATGCCCATGTCTCGTGGGGCTGTCAGGTGTTGATGCAGAGTAGAGGATGGGAGTTCCTCTCTGCTCTTCTCAGCAGAAGAGGAAAACTAGACTCTGAAGCGACATGAGAGTCGATCGAGGTGCCTCATTTGAAAATGTCACTCTTGTTTGTCCCCAATGCAACGCCATTGTCCACCTTTGTCTCGACCGACGCGCACGCACACAAACACGGACCCAGCAGATTATTGCAGGCCGTTTGATCCCTCGATAGTGTAAACAATGATGCCTCAGCTGTTATTTTCTGGCTGTGGGTGCTGAACACAACAAAAAAATTCTATCCCAATAAGGCTGTAGAATCAAAGGGATGATCTTCACTTCTGTGCCGAATAGCCGCTGTGGGTCTCTACGGCGATGCTTGTATTTCTGATTCTTCTTCCAAACAGTTACATTTTTCACTATGCGGGTATCAAGAGAGCAGAGTAGCAGCTATTCGGGCAGGAGTTTAAACCTTGCAGTTTAGTGCCACTCCTAAATATAAAGTTTAGGATCGAGATTAGGTTCACAGAGCAGTCCGTGTACACCTAACTGTCTTTATTTCATCTCATGTGAAGGAGAGCGCATTATCCATGGAGAAAATTTCAATTGAATCGCCGCAGCCTCTTGATGGATGCCTGATCACGTGCATGGCGAGGCCCAGCGAGGTCTCGTGATACAACACTAACAGCAAATTAGTTTTAACGTCGTCCTGTAGATCTTCTTGAAGCCCAAGTGGAGTGCTGCCGCTACATAGTGCTCTGGGAGGGTTGTAGTGTAACTCTGGGTGGTAGTGAGAAGCTGAAAGGAAAGAGTTTTCTGTTTTTAAACACAAAAAACTCTGCTTTTCTGTAATGGTACTTCAACCACCAACAGCTGAATATTTAAGATGAATGCTTGGCATTCTAGCAGGGGGCTTTTGTCCACATCTGCAAAGAGTTGTTTACCTCCGTGGTGTGCATTCATGTTGCAAATGCCCGGTGTTCTTCGTGTTGTTAATATTAAGCCTGAGTGGCAGAGGACCATGCCAGAGGACCAAGCATTACCGGAGAGACATTTGTTAAGGATAGATTTATGATTTATAAATGTTGCAGTCGAATGCCCGTGGGTCATATACAAGCCTGCTTCTTTGTTTTTTTAACATAGTTGTCACTGTAGAATTTAGAAGAACAGCACAGCAGTGCCTTACC
Source organism: Merlangius merlangus (assembly GCA_900323355.1). Classification (NCBI taxonomy): domain Eukaryota; kingdom Metazoa; phylum Chordata; class Actinopteri; order Gadiformes; family Gadidae; genus Merlangius; species Merlangius merlangus. The sequence goes on along the minus strand of OOFH01112935.1, from coordinate 4,185 downwards.
GCGTTGTATTATCCCAGAATATAGCCCTTTTCGGTTGCACATTTAGACAAATATTTAACATATTGACTTGATTCTACAAACTTTCTTTGATGATGGGATGTTATTTTCAATGAAAATACAACATAGGAGAATGACCACCCAAATGAATGACCCACTTTTCTATTGAATAACCATATGCTGCGGGAGCAGGTGAAAAGATGGAAGGTCTGCTCACTAATACTCCGGAAGAGCAGAAATATCGGGGACTGTATTTCAAATTAGGAGCAGGAATGTGCCCCTGGAATACCAGTGAAAAATAAACCTGCTCGACCATGATGACTTCTCCCGCTTGGCCGGGGGGATCTCGCATTGGATACATTAGTGGCTGTGTCTTTGGTCAAAGTACATGGTACCTCTGAGACCACAAAGGGAGATTAATCTCAGATCCCGCTTTGTGTTCTTGACATTTTTAGACCAGGTAGCATTCCCTTCATCTTCACAATAACTGAGGTCCAGATGATCATTTTTGGCATGACCCTCTGAACTCTGGTAAAATGTGTTTAGGATCGTTGCTCCCTGCGCCCCATTCGGATATTGAAGGAGGTTGTTGATATAAAGGACAGACGTAATGTAACACACTACGCACACTGTTAGTGATATGCAGAATGAAGAACCTTGTCATGTTGATCTTGGCTAGCAAGCTCAACATGACATGTGTTATGCAAAGCCAACTGGTGCTTTATGTAAACTTGGTTACGCATTGGATCAGTTTCCATGTGGTGCTATGCACTACTAACCACTGTGTATTTAACTTGGGTGGTTGTCATTTCAACACATTTGGCCTATTGTATGCAGTCACCCCTGTACTGTGAATGGGCTCACCAGTTGAGTCGCATTTTACTCAGTAGTTAGTTACTTGTTGTACTGTATCAATGGTTGAGAGAAGGCTAAGTGCTCCGTAATACAAGGAAGACGTTTTTATTTTAGATGTCTGAGCCATGTGGTAATTCTGAAAGCTTGGTTGTAATTCTGAGTTCCTTCCTTTTTTCCCATCGAAGCCTTTCAAAAGAGATTTTTTTTGACAATGTATGCTCCAGCATTTCAGACTTAACAATGCCCCCCCCGCAATGAGTCCTTCAGCATTGCTTAGAACTGCCCTGAATAAGATGTAATACAGTAGCAGCTGCCTGAAATATTTCTGAAATATTGTGATTAAGTGTGATAAATTCCCTGTGACAATGGAGAGGAAAAGTCACTAAAACATTTAGTCAGGATCAGCAGTCAGTGGCCGATAATTCATTCTCCGCCTGTTTGTCCTTTTGTAATTACTGCATAACTGTTCCATAAAATATTAATCGTTGCCGCCTGAATTGTTATTCAAAGTTCTATTTCCTTTCTCAATGGCCACAGTGACTAGGCAGTAGCAGAGTAGAAGGACCTGACAGCATGGGAGGGAGTTTTGGGGTTTCTCCCTCCAGGCTAACAAGCAGTGGGTGGTGCAGAAGAGGGTTTTTGGAACCAATGATCCCAAAACCCTCTCCTTGTTTATTCATTTTGTTTTACATCTACACAAAACGGATGTTTGTACAACAGGTCCCAAACTTTAAGAATCGTAGCTCTTTTCCGGACACTTTATCTGATTAGCTGTTTGTTTTTAGGTATTTTTTGGACCGTTTTTTCAGGGTTTTTGGTCGAAGAGGAGAAAAGAGGCCTGGTATTTGCTGAGAAGAATGCCTTTATAGTTGCCTAGGAGGTGGTATTCAGTAGCAGAGCTTACGCTTCAAGTTAACTACACGCGCATAATGGAATAGGGCTTTCCATCCCAATGAGGGTTAAAATATCCACAATAGGTAGAAAGGAAGAGAAAAAATACGCCGACCCCATTTGTACCTTGGTGTGGAGATTCGGTGCCGGGAATAGTACTTGATAGTTCTGCTGCACAAAGAACTGGTTTGGAAACAGAGGGGGGGCGGTGTACTTACCGGATCGGGGGGTACAGCGTGTGAGGACAGTTTTGTGTTATTGTATTGGAATACATTGTTTAGTGTGAGGCTGAGGCAGTTTAGTGTGTCGTGAGGCCTTGGGATAGCACGACTAGACTCCAGTAGGGACCTTGATTATTTTTTAACACCATGTTCTCATTTGACTGTCAACTTTTGCATAATTAAATGATTTATTATATTACTTTTATTCAGACTAAAGTCCAAGTTGCTGGTAACAGAGTGTGTAAAAAAAAAAAACAATATTTCTCTCTACTTCTCTTCATCACTACTGTGATGCAACTCACTGGGAATGGGGTCTAAGAAAGTACCAACGCTTTAGACTCTAACCCTGTGTGTGTGTCCCCTCCGTCCCTCCACAGTGTCTAAGAAGCACGGCAAGCTGATCACCTTCCTCCGCACCTTCATGAAGTCGCGGCCCACCAAGCAGAAGCTGAAGCAGAGGGGCATCCTCCGGGAGAGGGTCTTCGGCTGTGACCTGGGAGAGCACCTGCTGAACTCTGGTCATGACGGTAGGACCATGAGTTAATCTCCCCCTCTCTCTCTCTCCCTCTCTGCCTTGCTCTCTCTCTGTCTCAGTCTGTTTCACTGTCTCTCTGTCTCGTTTTTTGTTCTCTCAATTAAGGAAAGGAACACCTTAATTACTCTATAGTGTCTCTCTCTCTCAATCACTTACTCGATGTCCCTGCTCTCTGCCTCGTTCTCTCTCTCTCAATCAATCTCGCTCTCTTTCTCTCACTCTCTCTCACCCTTGCTCTCTCCCTCTCTCTCTCCCTCCCTCCCTCTCTCTCCCACTCAGGCTTCCGGTAGATTGGTTCCCATAGTGCTTGTAAGGGGGTTTAGCTGTGACTGATTACAGCTGTTTAATTGATGGACGTTAAGCATTAGCAGTGAGGGAGTATTGACATGGCGAGAGACATTGATTTTTTTTTTCCCTAGTTAGACTTCATTGTTGCATAATTGTATTTTCCCCCCATATCATTTGTGGGAAAGAGTTTATTTAGAAATAGCATGACTATTAATCAACCGAACAACTGGTATGTAATGAAAATTTCAAGAATATACATGGGCTTGTTCACAAACTTTGACAGAAAAGTGGATCATCTGCAAATGATAAAGGGAGATGCTTTCTCCCCAAAACATTTAAAACCTAGTAAAAATGAACCTGCAAATAAGAAATCCCCATGCTACACTGTGTATAAAAGGCTACGTTAGACGCTGTTAATCAGAGCAACACAATGCTTGAGTCGGGGAGGACACAATGTTATGTAGCCATCCACTCTGTTATGGACGTCAAATCGAGTTCCACAATGCAATGATGCTGTTCTACAACTTGGTGCTATCGGGTAACAAGGCAACGTGCCTGGACCTACGCCTAGTTGGGACTCGTGTGCGTCAGTTATTTCTTTCTCTCTGTCACAGTTATGTTATCCCAATATTTGTAGCGATATTGTATTACATCCTGTGATACTTTTGCATTGTGTGAGACTTGATGCTTCTCCCCTCTGTCGTGCAGTGTGTAATTTCACTCAACAACCCTTGTTCCAAAGAAAGCCATAACACACCTCAGACACACTTAGACAAGACATGATGTGATCAATTCCTGTGACTCATTTCAGTTGGTGGCCTGATCCCACTCCACTGCTGCCAACATCCCTCTCCGCCTTGCTCCGAGAAGAGCTATATGAGCTAATATATAAGCAATATGTATATAGGGGATGAAGTCGCTAGTTCGAAAAATACTGCAGAACGGGTTTTTATCCATATTATTGACATTGTGTCTCTGCCTGGGAATGCACAGCAATTGGGCTTTCCTTCCCTTGGTGTCTCTTATTTCTAGTGCTCGTCTATGTGTGGAATTTGGTGGAAACAGCTGCTTTAGCTGGTCTCTCGCTCTCTCTGACAATCACTGAACGATGTGTGAGATGAGTGGGAGGCCTGGGAAGCTGGCTGTGTGTTTGTGCGTTTTGACACAAATCTCCCACACCATAAGCCAGCACACTCCCTTATCTCGCAATAAGGTCCCCAGATGATTTACAATTATATTTCTCCCTCTTGCTCTTTTTGTTGTTTTCTCATCTAAACATGTATATACAATCACTCAGACAGAGCCCAAACTAAGCCGGTTTCAATCGTGTGTGTGTGTGTGTGTGTGTGTGTGTGTGTGTGTGTGTGTGTGTGTGTGTGTGTGTGTGTGTGTGTGTGT
>OOFH01112934.1:0-10263 GCA_900323355.1 Merlangius merlangus | reverse complement strand
CTCCATTTGTAGCCATGCTGGAGAAGGTATTGACTACAAACTGACATTAACAGGTTTCTTCTGGAAGCCGTGTCGATAATGCCTCAGGTTGTCGATCAACAGCACCAGGGAAAGATAATATACGTTTGTCTTTTTGAGATGGTGTCTTCCAATGAGGTTCATATGTGGTGTGAAGGACAAGCAAATCCAACGCTTTGATGTCGTGCGTTTGGAGACCAAAGAGAAGCTCTCGATCTGGACGCCGCAATTTGTGAGGGCTCTGCAATCTCCAAAAGTTCCTGTGTGGAAAATCTTGGGCTCTTGCTTGACCGGTTGCTTTGTTTTGATCAGGATCTCAGATCATTGCTGAAATCAGACTAATGTTAGACGCACAGCGGCGAGACGCTTCTTCATGCATTTATATCTTCTAGGCTAGATTACTGTAATGCAGTGTTGTCCTGTTTATAGAATCTCACCAGGAAAAGCCTCCAGAATGTGCACAACGCCGCTCTTAAGACTCCTAGAACTACTAGAATCCCCTATCCTCTCCTTCCTCAACTGGCTTCGAATTACTGCACGGTCAGGCGCTACTACTTGCCTTTATAATCCTGCATGGATTAACACTATCGTACCTGAAGGACAAAATTTGTCTGAAGGACAAAATTTGTCCTTCAGGAGCTGACCTTCTTTCACTTACAAAAGATCCCAAAAAGATTACAAAATCAGAAGAAAGCGTTCTTTTATCGAATGCCCAATCTGTGGAACTGCCGCCTGTAATCAGGGGAGCTGATGCTGCTGAAAATGTCCAATCTAAACTTAAAACCTTCCGCTTTACTCTCTCATTTGGCTCCTAGGAGTGTCCCTTAGCCATCATTACAACTAACTCTACCGGTAGGCCAGCACTAGCCCAGCCCTGCTGCAGATGGGTACTAGATTAGAGGTGTCCTCCATGTTCGTTGTTCACCCTGCCCCATCTAACCATCATGCTGTCTCTGTTTTAGGGTGTTGCTGTGATCGTGACTCGACGCCTGCTGGCTCCCAGCTCGCTCACCAGACATTTTTTTATTTTTTTTATGTTTGCTTGTAATGCTACCATGTAGGTCAATTTGGGGGCTTGGGTCTTCGGGGGAGTGATCAATATATGGCCTGCTGTAAAGCCCTTTCAGACTGTAACTGTGATGAAGAGCGAAATCTAATTTAATTGACTTTGTATGTTTGTATCCACGTGTGTATGAATATATTTGTATCAAAGTGTGTGTGAGTGTGTGTGTGTGTGTGTGTGCATAGCATGTGCATGTGACGTATATGCACGTGCATCAGTGTATTTATGTGGGCCTGTGAGAGTGAGTGGGTGTACATGCCTGTGTGTGTGCTACTCACTGCGTACGCCTTCAGTATGAGCTGGATCACATTGCCTGAGTCCTTGGACAGCATGCCCACCGTAGTGCCAGGAATCAGCTCACTGTAGTTCTGATGACACAAACACACTTTATATAGACAGGCCACCGCAGAGTTATGCATTATTATGTATCAATATAATTATGTATTAGATCAGACCAGTTATATAACTGTTATTAATAGCCTGTGAAAGAGCAACCAAGGGAGTATTTCTTAACTTTCTTGTTTAAGTTTAGGCTTTCTAAACTCTGGTTGAGGTAAGGAGGTTAATGAAGGACTCTTTCTTTACATTGAGTTTGAGAGATTACATTACCTGATCAGTAACTCATGAATAAATATGAATAACAATATTGCGGATAATCGGCATTAGCTGTCATTTAACCGTCATTATTTCCAAAACATCCGAGCCTAGCTGTTGAATGCGGGGGACATGCCAGGTTCAGGGGGGCTGGCTGCTGGCTGAGGCTTCTGGGTAATAACAGGGTACTCATCTGTGTTCTGGTGAATAATTCAATGTTGCAGAAACCACAAAGTTTCCACTGTTCTCTCCAACTGGATTATTTGACTTTTCTCAAACACTTTCCAGGTTCCATTTTATTTTTTTAAATCCCAGACCCATTCAGCCAGTTCCTCCCGGTAATGTGATCGCATTCTCCTTTTACAGAAACCATGTTTTGTAGCATACAGAGAAACAGACCCAGACAGGAGCTGAATGAAGACGCCTCGCAACAAATCGACTTAGCCATAGAACATTTGTAGCTAAGCAGTTATAGCCCTGTAGCTTAAACCAAGCTTGACTTGGCCGACCTCTCTTGGATCCTTTGACACTTTACTGATTGAAGGTTTTATTCACATATTTTTATACTACTATATACATTGGGAATTGTTTCTCAATATTACCATTGATATATGTGGAGCAGCGATTTGCCTGCCATTCACGCAACTTTGGACATTAAAATGCAAACTGCATTTCATTAAATTTACTGCATAATGACAATAATTGAATTGAATCTTACATCATGGTGGATTCATCTTTCATTTATTAATTTTCTTACTGTATTAGTGTCCTGCTTTGTGATATTCTTTAACATCTGCCATGTCTCATGCACATGTGCTGTGCTTTATAAGCCCGGCACAAGACTAGATTAAAGATGAAGAATGAACTGGATGCGAGACCAGTTTGTGCTGAAGTGTTTCAGCGACTCACCTGGTAGAGAGAGACGACCGACTGGGTGACAGCAAACACCAGGTTGATGTTGTTCTCCGACATCTTCTCATTGATCAGAGCCAGAGAGGGGTAGTCCTGAGATACAAACACACCCACATGAAAACACACCCACGTGCACACCCACGTGCACACCCACACGTAGATACAAACGTACCAAAGCACATTGAGAAACACCAATGAAGATGCGGTACACACACACTGACCATGATGGTGGACATGCTGTACATGTTACGGGCGTTAAGGTGACACTGCCCATCGTTGGGGCGGACGATCCCCGCCACACGGCCGTCCAGAGCCATGTGGGCCTTGGCGTCGGACGCAAAGATCAGCAGGTGAGACGCTCCGGTCCGCCAGCCGATCCGTTCCTGGTTCATAACACACAAACACACACACACACACAGGCACGCACACACAGGCAGGCACACACACACACACACACACACACACACACACACCTCCGTTAGAAATGTTACAACACTCGTCGTAGACGTGCAAAGAGGTGTGAATGGGAGAAAAAAAGTTATTTTAGTTATATTGCAACGTTCCAAATGCTATAGCACCACATACATTATATCTGTCCTGATAATGAAGTTGAACTGAACCGATATGGGAAATCAATGAGCAATAGAGCATTTATGACGTGTGTTTAAAAAGATACAATTCCAGTCTCTACTTGGATGTTAATGGCGGTTAACATCCATTAACATCCCTTGTGTGTGCGTGCGTGCGTGTGTGTTATTCATGTGTGTGTACGTGGACACGGCCCCCTCACCTTGCAGGCGGCGACCTGGATGATGGCGTCGAAGCCCCCCTCAGGTGAGTCCCGGTTCCTGGACACCATCTGCTTCCGGACCTCCTCTGTGAAGCGCTCCACCTCCCCCGTCAGTGACAGCACGTGCTTGTACCCAAACTGGGGCAGGCAGGTGGTGTTGATACTGTCAATCAAACACACACCGCTCACTGATTGGTCCAGTGCGACTGTCTTGCGACATGTTTTGTTGCATCATTCAGCTAAGCACATCGTCCAATGATTAGTCTGTTGATTGATGAGTTAAAATCCACAAATTACTTTGTTGTTGCTATTATCCTATTTTAGAACGATGATGTAGTCCTTTATTTATGTCCTCCTGATATATGTTGGATTACGAGACAGGGATGGAAACTAAAACAGAGAGACTTCTTGATGTTAACTCTCAGGGCTCTCAAGTTTTGAATTCAGAGTGAGAGTTTATGTATATTAACATGTGACTGCATACAAATGTGTCCAGAGACATGGTGACTAATGTATGAGAGTAAGCATTACTGGCCCTAACACTTATATTCAGAAACAGCACTGCCTCAAAAGGCTATTGGCCTAGGCAACACCAGTAGAGGGCAGGCATATACTTTTCCCTGAAATTGTAAACGTTGCAAACATGCAAAATCATAAATTTGTATTTATGTGGCATTCAGTCCAATGCTTAAAATATATCTCTGCCATTCAGTAGGCCAATGCTGTGGTAAAGTGTGCAAAGTATGACCAAATGTTTCTTTCTGTTCTAGATAGAACTTTATCAATCCCCTGTAGGAGAAATTTGTTAATGTTTGTCCCTATACAACAATAATTGTAAAAAAATAAATACAAAACATAACAGTAACTCTAAAGTCAAACTGTCCAATCTGAAGGCTCTACTTAACCTCCCCTACTCACTTCCACCAATGCAAAGCGAACAGAACTGAATAGGGGAGAGTGTAACTATTGTGAACAACCCAGAAAAACGCAACACAAATTTAATGTGAACATGTGCCTTTGCAATAAAATCGAGGACGATTTTGAAGTGTCTCAAAAATAGGGCATGTCCAGGCTAAAGAGGACGTCTGGTTACCCTACATATGGGGAACCCATTTGATTCCTACCTGTAACACTGTTAAATAGCGGCGCAAATTGGTGGACGCTATACTGGTAATTTCTCTGCATGAGAAATACGAAGTGTGGCGTGTGAGCATGTGCATGGGTCGAATTGCGTGTGTCTCACGCCGAATGCGTGAGACTTGAGAGCCGGTAACCACAGCTTCACAACCAACATCAGCCGCGAACACTGAAGATTCCCCCTATCTTTGTTCTCAAACAACTTAGAAACAACATTTGATTGCCTGACAGTTTACACATCTGTATCTTAATGACATCCAATCGAAGAGAATATATATATTCTTCTAATGTTTCTGTGTTAATTGTTTGTTTTCTGTTGATGTTCCACAGTGATATTCTTTCTCTGTTGTACCATATTTGTTTAGCACTCAAACATGTCGATTCTAAGGGTGAAAGACCATAAGGCTAAAGACGGGTCTGAATGATCAACTTAAAACGTAGGCCTATATTTTCTCAATTCTTTCTAAGCTCTTCTCATCATACGGCCCAAAAAAGAAAAGCAGAAGTTCTGATTAACAGTAAAAAAAAATATCTCAGAACAGTTTCTCTGAAATACATGACGACATTTAAATACAATCCACTGTCTTGGTTTTCAAAAACTCTAAAATGCAGAAATTAAATTTCTGTTAGGAAACCTCATTGCCTTTATCAATACAATGAATCATATTTATTGATGATGATCAGAGTGCGAAATACCCCTTGGCAATTGGGGGTTCCCCCCCTACCTAATGATCCAGTGTTATTCTGAAGTCTTAGGCAGACTCAATACCAGTTGCCCACTGAGCTGGCCCACTGAGCTGGCCCACTGAGCTGGCCCACTGAGCTGGCCCACTGAGCTGGCCCACTGAGCTGGCCACTTGGTGGTGCGAGGGAGCGGATTTATGCCAGAACTTGAGCGCTCAAAAAATGTTTCCGCTATTACTCAAATAGACGACGATCAAATGATCGAACTAGGATTTGACACCTGTTTGCCCACAATGATGTGGGCAAACAGGTGTCAAATCCTAGTTCTTTGCCGGTGTCCACCAACCAGTGAGTGAAAGTGTCTACTCTGCTCCGAACTCAAGCTGCGTTCTTTCGGTGACGTCAAAGTGCGATTTCCTCTGCATTCAGCGTCATGATGAAGGGACACCCGATCTACCATAGGCTCCACTCCCTATCAACTAGTGAGGGCAATCGGTGATCGTGATGGGCCAGCACCCCATCACTGATTTAAAATGTTTTGCCTGTGTATGTATTTATGTCAACTATGGCAACCATTGCCCTCTTGATCATCCCTGGAAGGAGGGATCCCCCACTCTTTGTTCCTTCTGAAGATTTATTCCTTGCTAATTAATGCCATTTGTTATTGCCCTTTTGGAGGCTAGGGTCAGAGTCATATATGAGCTGTTGAGCCCTTTGAGACCGTACCTGTGATTAAGGACTGTCGAAATAAAATTGAATTTTGTCAACCCTGACACAAGACTGAGCGAGGGGTGTGGTGGGGGTGTAGATGGTGTTAGAAAAGGCTCCGGAACAACCCGAACCCAAGCTTCAGGGGTGGGGTTGAGTGCAGGGTGGCTCTGGGGGAACATTCTTTAACTCCTCACCCACCTACCAGCCCCTGAGTCAGAGGGGCTGACCAAGCACTAGCGCCAGCATTTGTACACATTTAACGAGAGCTGTGGATCTTAAAGGTGGGGTGTGAAGACATGACCTCATCCCAGGCTGGCGGTCATGTCGCTGGTGCTCCAGGAATGGACTGTGTGAGAGGAAATCTAATAGCTTAATGATGTCTAGGAGTTGTTCAACATCAGCGAGATGCCCTCGCCCCCTTCAGCACCTTAATACAATGAAATAATACAGTAAGTTGTTTTGGATAAAAGCGTCTGCTAAATGACTAACTACTACATTATATTCTATCTCCTTAATGAGTGAATAGTAAATGTCTTTTTGACAGCTAAATAACTAAAAAGTAAATGGTTCTCCCCATTTACTATTCAAATCTGCGACTCCGGGATTGGAGTCGGAGGTTTAAATGCCGAGCCAAATGACTATTGACTATTGACCATGTTCAGGTCCCCAGTTACAGCATTCTTAAGGCATTGGGAGTAAAGTCAATCCGTTATATTCGCATTGAAAACCTCAATCCCAAAACAAGTCATGGGGACTACCACCATACCGCTACACAAACTCTTATGGGGTAGATGAACCATGTGGGAGACGAACACTACGGAAGACAAACACTATTGAAGATGAACACTCTATGGAAGACTAATGCTCTCTGGAATATGAATGTTCATTGGGAGACGAATGCTGTAGGTGAACGCTCGATGGAAGACAAACACTGTAGAAGACGAGCACTTTGGAAGAAGAACGCTCTATGGAAGAAGAAAACTATGGGAGACAAACACTTTGGCAGAAGAACGCTATGGTAGAAGAACACCTATGGAAGAACACTCTATGGAAGCAGAAGGATCTATGGAAAAAGAATGCTCTATTTAAGAAGAACCATATGGGAGACAAACATTTTGGTAGAAGAACGCCTATGGAAGAAGAACGCTCTATGGAAGCAGAAGGCTTACGGAAGAAGAAGGCTTATGGAAGAAGTACACTCTTGGAAGAAGAAGAACATGCTTTGGTGTTGGCCCTGGAGGCCCCTCGTCGACACTCACATGACACAGGGGTTCTTGACGGCCGCCTCGGGGGAGATGTACATGTAAGGTGAGAGCGGCTTGTCCACGAAGGCCCCGAAGCCCATGCGCAGGTTGCTGGTGGTGCGGTTCATGGCCACTGCCAGCTGCTTGCCCAGTGAGCGCAGGTGGAACAGGTCGTCGTTCATGGAGAACGAGAGGTCCATGAGGTAGTAGAGATCCACCGGGTAGTCCTCCACCTGGCGAACCTTCACCCGGAAACGCTTGGCGTCGTCTGGGAGAGGGAGAAACGGTACTCTGGAGTCTGAGTGCTCTGGATACAGGAAACCACTTCCGATTCTGGAATTGCATTATGCAACTATATATTATCTAAAACATACAATAGTAAGTCTATAGTTAAAGCACCATCTCCGGTGAAACATGGGCAACTGCAATGAGTGTTAGTGACTCTATAAACGGCATTGCGTGCATAGATCTCAATAGTTGTCAGACCGGCGGCTCGACCACGCCCTCACACAGGGAGAGCCCACCTGGTCTGAGGGTGATTTGGAGCTTCTGAGGTTGGATCTGCGTGACGTCCTTGGTGGCCCCCGCTGCCTTGCGGGTCAGGGGCCGGTTCTCCACCACCTGCAGTGTGCTGGAGGGGGACTCCAGGCCTGTGGGAGCACAGCCCGCAGCGATGAGTTTAGCCTTCAGGTCGCACCGCGAAGTGCCAGCCGTGCCCTGCCCAAAGTCCTGCGAGTGGAAAGAACATGAACAACGGGTTGATCGAGCTTTCTATAGTGACCGACTGGGTTTAGAGTTGGCACCCGTTTTCTTTAGTCTTATTTTAAGATGCTGTATTTTTTAGTGTCGTTTCTTAGAAATGTTAAAGCCATCTGTCAAATATTTGTGAGGCAAGTTTGTTTTTGGACCATTCCCGGCTCATTTCTGACAGGGCACCTCTTCCTGATCTGTGATTTATCCTGCCTGTCGATCACAGGTGAGCGAAATGCAACCCTTATACTGATAAGGGAGTGAGAAGAGAGACACTATTTACTGTAGACGCTCAAAATGTTGGCCTACTCAATCATTTCATGCATTCTACATTCTTTCTAAATCTTGCCAAATGGAAATGTTGGATTAAATAACATCAATAATTCATTCATGTGTATGGACAGCAGAGGTCAGCAACCAGTGATGAGATGTGAATGTGAACGGTTGGTCAATCTTTACTTGAAAGGAAATTCCAATCTGTGTACAAATCTCCACCCCGGACCGAAACTGTGCCACTCTGTGCCAGTACCTAACTGGGATTTTCAAAACCTTTCTTTGACGTGCTTGCGGAAGACTTGCTGTACACGCACCTCTTGGAAGCACCAGGCACAGCTGGGATGCACGGCCAGGCACTGCTTACACGTGCTCGCCCCTCTGGACGTGCACACGTTGGAGCCTGCAACCAAACCAAGGCTGGTCGTTGTAGCTATGGATGACTCTTTAATTTGAAGCAACGATTTGAAAAAATATATACTATATTCATCATAGAAATAGGCATTATAGATTGAAATGACCACATGTTTTTCAGCAGAACATACTTGTATTAAAAGTTGGACCTAAATAGAAAATGTTTCTGTATGTATTTTTTACATTGCTAGAAATAGTCCTATCTTTGTTTTAATCGTTTTTTTTAAATAAAAATAGAAGCAACATCAGCATCAACAAGTCAAACAGCTGACCAGTGAGATTAGCATTAACTATCATTATAAAACATGTGGTCAACGGTCAAAATGATGTGAAAAGAATACATCCCGTTGTATTATCCAATGCAACTTGATCACTCATCATGAAACACTATAGGCCTATAAAAGTAAAACAAAATGCATTTATTTTTTTAAAACCTTACTTACCACAGACGCCTGTTATTCCAATCCAAATCAAAAGGCTTGCCCACGTTGTCCATCGTGTTATGAGAGTGTCCATCCTGTGGCGGGACCTCCTGAGCTGTGCAGGGTCGCTCCTCTCGAGCTCCTACAGCTGAATATCCCCTTTCTCTAGACGCTTGCTCAACATGCAACCATGCAATCCACGCAGCTCCATAAAGGTTTTTTCTGTTCCCTGTGGTTCGGAGCAGACCTCCTGTCTTTTTTTCTTCCTTTCTTTTCTTTACCACTAGGGTGGATCATGCAAGAGCATGGAGTGAGTAAGAGGGTACGTGTTGCCTATGCGCTGAATAAGTGAATTCACTGGCCTAAGGGAACGTCTCAAAATGACTCGCACCACAACTTTTGTGCCATCGCCTTTCCTCTAACATCGAATTGTCTATAATCGGTGTTAACTAAAAGTGTAGTTAAACAATTAAAGATTAAAAGTTAATTTAGCTAATGCAATAAATATCCCTGATGTTATGATTCAGGGCGGGCTGTGTAGGTTTATATGTAACGTCTGCACAACAAAGCCTGAGCCTGAACAAATCTTCATATGAACGCCTGACTGTGCAGACTAGACATGCCGTGACTCTAGTGACCAGACTCCCATCAAATCATGGATGTGTCTTGTAATTGGTGAGCGCTGGAGGACAGATTCAGTCCAGAAACGTCCTTACTCTTACTTCTACCGCCCTCTAGTGGAAAAGAAAATACAATTTAGGGGCATTTAATGGTAGACCCCTTCACTTTTATTAGTGTTTCTACTGGCTATTCAGGCATACAGACATCCATCCAAACAAATGATGGGGCATTTTCATTTTGTTTGAAATTCAATTTTGGAAAAAGTTACAGCCCTAATATATTACAAATAAAAATGGTAATTTTAATAAAAAAGCAAAAGTATTTCAAAATACAGATTGAGCTTCCTTCATTGGTCTTACTTCGTTAGGGTCTCACCATGCTGTTTATAGCCCTGGCTTGGTGTTTCCCATTCTCTATTCAGCCCTCAGCTCCACCCACAAGCACCTGCCAGGACAGCAGGCAGGTACTGGGGCCATCATAACCATTACAAATAAAAATATGCTTTAACACTATTCAGTATACTGGGCTTTTTGTTCTCCATATATATATATATATATATATATATATATATATATATACACACACACACACACACACACATATACATATATATACATATACATATACATA
>OOFH01112929.1:0-14879 GCA_900323355.1 Merlangius merlangus | reverse complement strand
TATATATTTTTATAGGTTTTCCAGAAATTAAATTTAAAACGCTGATAAATACTATTTAAATTATTTATATAATGAAATGCATACTCATCCGATATTTTCAGGGAGGAACGCAGACGTTCAACCGTGCAAAGCTGCTCAACGTGGGTTACATGGAGGCGCTGAAGGACTACGACTACGGCTGCTTTGTCTTCAGCGACGTCGACATCATCCCCATGGACGACCGCAACACCTACAAGTGCTTCGACCAGCCACGCCACCTCTCAGTCTCCATGGACAAGTTTGGCTTCAAGTAGGAAATTCTCAGTCTCCTCTTCCTTGTTCGTCCCTATTACAACCCTCTGGTCTAGGGGATAGACGGGGTAGGAAGACGGGCCTAGTCTACTCTAGGGGACGGACAGGCATTAAGCTCTCTCAAAATAATGTTGACACTGGGTTTCACGAGTAAAGAAAGGGTTAATTATTACGGCGATCGTAGATCAAGCGGAAACAGGTAAGGAAAGCTGTAAAGGAAGGCAGGGCCAAAATGAATAAACGTAACAGACTTAAACCCTTAAAAAATATATCTCTTGCAGCTCAACCGAAGTACAACAAGCAAGCTTAGCTCAATAGCACAACAAAAACAGGAACAAATGGGGCACCAAATGAAAGGCCCTTAACCCCTAGCAGCTTCCTACAGGAACAACCAAGGCTTAGGTAAACCTTAACCAACACACAAGGCCAAATATAGCAACAGTTGGAAGAGGCTGATGAAACAAAATAAGTGACCAATTGCCATAGTGGCAACTGACCACACACAGACAGTTAACAGAGTAAGCTAATATGCAGGCGCATAAGAGTGCATGTGGTGTGTGGAAGCATCAGGGCGCTGAGATGGAACAACTAATGAAAATGCTGGACTCCAGAACAGCCATATTTGTAGTCCCGAAAATAAGAACAGGGAGAAGATACCAAAATCCTACAAATGCATAGGAGCATACCTATAAAAGTAAACGTTTAAAGGTCCCATGGCATGAAAATCTCACTTTATGCATAAATATGAGCCTGCCTGCCTATGGTCCCCCAGTGGCTAAAACTTGCGCTCGCTGTAAAACAAGCACTAGGTGTTCTGCTCGCCTTTGAAGAAAACGGAGGCTCAAGCTCGCTGATTTGGAATGTGGTCCCATATGTCGTCATCAAGGATCTAAGCTCCTCCCCTTTCTCTGCCTTGTCCGCCAATGAGACACGACCGTGCGAGCGCCACGTATGTGTGTATATGTGTATGTGTGTGTGTGATTACACACACTGTAACCCAAGTGTTTGCTGTTGGTGTTATGGCGCATAACACGTCGGTTCTTTGACGTCTCTTGCATTTCCACAACAAGACTGTAGGGGCAAAGGAACTTGAGCTTTGACTCCCTGAAGTACATGAACTGTGACATGCTGCCTGCCGCCGGTTGCCGTGAGGCACCACCGCCGCGAAGCACCACCGCCCGGCAGCAGGCAGCACGCGGTTCAGTCTACTTCAGATTGATGTGGAAGAACCAGAGACGTCGGAGAACGCTAAGAAGTCATTTGTGGTTCATAATATCATCTGTCGGCGCACCCAGCTTTTGGCCGTGATAATATGTATTACGTGATGTAGATATCTATGGATTATATGATATTATTTAGATATAGAGCTCCAGGACTATAACGCAAGTGTTGTACACTTCCTTGTTATTTGGATAACCGTTCTGCTGTTGGTGTTATGGCGCATAACACTTCAGACTCTGGTCTCTGGTATTACCACAACGAGACTCATATTGGGGGTTATCTCAGCCATGGTTGAGAATGAATTGGGGGAAAGGAACTTTGGCTTTGACTCCCTTAAGAACATGAACCACGACATGGAGGAGAAAGGGATTGTTGGCCGCAAATGTCTTCCGCTTGAGCCCCACTTCCCGCTGCCGAGGGACCCTCGCCTCGGCGCTGCAGGAGGCGGAGGTGCCTAAGCACTGCCCGCTCCTTTGGCGGTGAGGCTCTGGCGGGAGACAACCGTGGTCAACAATCCCTTTCTCCTCCATGTCGGGTTTCAGTCTACTTCAGATTGATGTGGAAGTGGAAGATCCAGAGACGTCGTAGAACCCGACGCAGTCGTTGGAGATTCATAATATCGTCTGGAGGCTCACACAGCTTTTGGCCGTGATAATATATATTATATGATATAGATATCTATGTATAATATAGGGCTGGGCGATATGGCTGAAAACTGTATCACGATATAAGTGTTTCATATCAGTCGATATTGATAATTATCGATAATTTGTATGACCTATTTAAAATAAGGACCAGGAGAAAAATATACTATTATTTTTTTTAATTTGTATCAGCGATTCTGATTGAAACATAAAGTATCACATTCATCTGCTTTTTCCTCACGATCCGCTAGCTGCCCGTCCCATAAGCAGGCTGTCAAAAAAACGCGTCTCTCTAGGCAGCCTAGGCTACGAGATCGCGCACAAAAACAAATGGTACTACCAACACCTTAAAATCAAAATAAACCAATCCAACCAATCACAGACAAGGGGTGGATGTTGTGGTGTTTCGCACTCGTGCATGCGAAGTGGTAGCTACAAATCCCTGTTGCATTTTCATGCACGTCCATGAAAATGCGCCTCCATGGTAATTTTCAAAACACGGGAGGGAGGGGCTAGCTGGCTCTGTTTGTTTGGAATCTCGCAACGGAAGTCAGGGCAACCAGAATCGCTGATACAACCTTTAACCTTACTCTGGTTGTAGGCAGACAATGGAAATGAATGTCAACAACACAGCCATGGAAAACACTCAAATAAATACCATCGCAATGAAAACTTAACAATTATCAATAATAAAGTGCTTAACAAAAATAAAGTGTTACAAAAACATGTGCAAAGTGTAAAATGTAAACATATAGAAACCTGAGACCCGAGAAGAAGTATCTACATATATATTTTTTACTGCAAGTTCAGTGCAAAAAAGTTCACCCTCTGGTGAATAACATTTATCTTTTTAAATATATGCAGTGTTTAGTAAACATAGAAGAAATTCAAGTAAATCTGATGTAGACTTAACCTTTACATCTGTAACATCTGAACTATTTCCCGATTTCAAACAGCTGGCGTAGCCATGACAACAAGCGACGCATTCGGCTGACGGTCACCAGTTAACACGGTCACAAGTTGAACCTAAACACCGGGCTTCTCAACGGTCCTGAGCGGAAGCATATCCTTAGCTATGTGATGTGCCACGGCCCGGGTTATGTCTTTGTAGCGTTTGGATGCTTTGTCATAAGGCACTGATGCCGAGTACCTCTCCATGGTGGTCTGCTGCTGCTTTTGCGGCGTTGCATTTGCAGATGTTGTTGGCTGTTTTTTGATACGGCTGTGCTCCAAAGGGTGAGAGCAGCTAAGGTGGTAAAATAAGTTTGTTGTTTTCCCAGTCTTGGTGGGGACTACGGTCTTGCATAATTTACAGACAACATTAGTCTGACTACGGTTTGACTTGTAAAATCTAAAGAACTGCCATACTGGTGAGCTGACACTTCCTTTTTTATCGACAATTTCCTCGCTCGATGCGGTACTCATCTTTCACATCTCACAGCACGCTGTTTCTGTGAACACGAGACAACGAGATGGCGCAGCCAAACTTGATACTGTTACGAGGTACCAGAGGACGAGTGCCTTTGTTTGTGCAACCAACCTTGCTTCGCAACCGGAGCTAGAAGTAGACTTTTTGCTCCGGTTTCTTACAACAAGGAATAAAAATAATATCGAAACGTTCTATCAAACACATTTTCTATTGATATTGATAACGTGTCTATCGCGATACAAATGTTATCGTTTTATCAACCAGCCCTAGAATAATATGATATTATTTAGATATAGAGCACCAGGACTCCCGTGTGTTCTAGAATATTCACAGAACACGGCTAAAGGCTGTGTGTGCCTCGCCATTGCGATACATCCACTGTAAACAGAGCGCACGGTACCGTGGCTGCAAGCTGCTCAAGGCCACACCCCCACCCTCCTCCTTGACCCGCCTCTCTCCTCCTCATTGGCATTAAAGCTACAGACACCGAAACGCCACATTTGGGGAAATCTCAATGTGGGACTGGCTTGTAGTGGCCGTAATTCTGCACCATGGCTGAATTTCGGGAATGTCTTCAAATTTTGGGCCCCACTAATATCTATATTAAAGCATCCATAAAGTAGCATGCCATGGGACCTTTAATGTTTTTGTCTGCGTTCATGTTTCCTGACAAGCTAGTTTGTTTGAGTAAATTGGATGATTGTTAATTGGTGTGCATGTTTAATGTGTTGGTGTGATCCCTACGGATTTTCTTTGAAACCCAGTAGGTAGGTTTACAGCTCAATAGCGGGCCCCCCCTGGGCGGCCTCTTCCTGCTGCGAGCAAGGAAATATAATTTTAAGGGAGAATCAATTAATAAAGTCAAAAATGATATTCCAAATAATTTGGTTAATCATTTGAACTTCATCTTTTACATCTTGATCATTTTGTTCAGAGTAACCTCTGCATGTTTCTACGATTTTTGCGCTCGGTGACTGCATTTACGCTGACGGTTCTCTGGTTTGTGCTACCAGGCTTTTTGTTTGCAGTTCTGAGTAAAAACCTCTCGATGTGCGTGTTTTTCCAGGGGTGTGTCCCAAACGGCTAGTGAGCATTTGAGGGACAGCTCAGTGTCCACCACGTTGTTCAGTGCAGCAAGCCAGAGGTTCACATTTGGCGGACATATGGACAACCTAAATAGCATCTTTAGGCTTTTTACTACCCACTAGCTAATTTAACTGGGGTCCAATCAGATTAGGAGCAAGCATTGCCCATAGATGTTATATGTGCTGTTAAGGGTGTCTGTCCAAGCCAACTCTGCATAGCCACCCTCCCCCCTCTGGCCACCATTATACACTGTATTGTATTGCGTTGTATTGTATTGTATTGTATTGTATTGTATTGTATTATAGTACTTCACTGTGTAGCAACTGCAGTAGCTGCTATCATTGCTGTAACACGGGGAATTGGTTAGCCTAGCGATCGTTGTACTTGCACTTGGTTCCATGAACATCCTTTCTGTACCGACAGCGATATATTGTTGCACTTCTTATGACAAATGTACTTATTGTAAGTCGCTTTGGTTAAAAGCGTCTGCTAAATGTAAATGTAAACTCGCTTGCCTTCTGTCCTTAACAGCGTTAAGGGCCCTAAGCTTGTATCAGAATTTAAGGTAGCGGTAGCGGGTCATTAACCAATACACTGTTGGGCTGTAAAATAAAGTAAAGCAGATAACAAGAGATACATACAGACAATACGATACAGTGTTCAGAGTGGTCATGCTGTCGGCCTAGGTTGTAACCGCAAGGCCAGACAAGCCACACAAATAAATTCTTCCAAGTGTGTCACAAGTTCATTAAATGCATGAAGGCGCCCCAAGCCAGAGACGCGGCATGGGTGAAATAAGTTAACCCCCCAGGAGGTTGTTGGCCTCCTGCCAGTGACGCACAACACAGGAAGTCAGGATGGTCACATGACAACTACACAGGAAGTCAGAGGCCTCTGAAAGTCCTTCCATTCTCTGGGTTGTTTTCCTGTTTCACACACACAGACTCAAATTAACACACAGACTTGGAATTTCCCTAGGAAAATAGGTTCCAAGTGCATATTCTCTGTTATATTATTTCTTAATTGCCTTTAATAAAAGGTATTAAGTTGTAAAAAAAGTTTGTCTATAATTCCTTTTATTAAGTGCCTGAAAATAGAACCCTTTTCTAGAAGTAGTTTGCTAATGGCTGTTCACCCTTGCTGAAACAAGTGTGACCTGCATTTTGATGTTTGAATACACACCTGTTGCTATGAAACAAAGGGTGCTGGTTTCCATATTTGTATCGTTTTGGCCTCCGATCACATTGTTCTTAAAGGAGAAATCCGGTGTAAAATGGATCTGGGATATGTTGAGTATGATAACGAGTTGGAATGTTCGTTTGGAAGCAAAAAAGTGTGCATAGACGCATTCTTAAGTTGGCTGTTTTTAGCCGATTCTACCTCACATCCGAAATATTGACTCCCTCCTTCAGTTCAAATCCTCTCTCAAAACCCACCTTTTCAGGATAGCATTTTCACTGTAGTTGTCATGTTTTTTTACTTGCACTTTTAATGGTTTTGTTATTTGTTTGCCCTTGTTTTAAATTGTTTTAAATTTGTAAAGTGTCCTTGAGTGACCTGAAAGGCGCTGTTAAATAAAATGTATAATTATTAAAACGCTATAAACTTTGAACGATGGGGGCATTTGTTATGGTAAAACTAAATCACTATTTTAAACCATTTAAAAGGCTAGAAGAAGCCCGACACTACTTTGGTTGTATAATAAGGATTGTAACATATAAAACGAGGCATTGATAACTTTGTAAGTGTACAGATTGTTTATTAAAAAGGACATTTTATACACACAATACCAGTAGTCTACCCATTGACGCTATCTGACGCGTTTTTAAGACTCGATAAGTAGATTGGCGAACACAGAGCTTGTGTGTTGTTGATGGATGTCACAATCTCTGTGTTCGTCAACCTATCCTATCGAGTCTTAAAAACAAGATGGTGTCGATGGGTGAACTACTGATGGTATTGTGTCTATAAAATGTCCTTTTAAATAATCTGTACACTTACAAAGTTATCAATGCCTAGTTTTATATGTTACAATCCTTATTATACAACCAAAGACGTGCCCCAAAACGAACTTTCCAACTCATTATCATACCAAACATATCCCAAATCCATTTTACACCGGATTTGTCCTTTAAGCTAGTGGGCGGAAGCTTGACCGCTTAGTTTTTTCTCTGTTCCCCACTTAAACTACCTCAATGTACCCCTCTCACCCGGTTGCCGTAGGTTACCATACTGGCAATACTTCGGGGGCGTTTCAGCCATGAGTAAGGAGCAGTTCAAGAAGATCAATGGCTTACCCAACAGCTACTGGGGCTGGGGAGGCGAAGACGATGACATCTACAACAGGTAATATCAATACTAATACTAAGTGCTACTACTCATTAGGGATGTGAATAACTCTAATTTTTCATGGTTGAATAATCGGTGGGCGGTATGAACGACTAATCGATTATTCTATGTGTGCCGACATTCACAAAGGCAGCCATGGATCGTCCGCAAGAAATCACTTAGTATCTTAAACCCCAAAAAATAATACTACCTGCTAAGTAGTTCCAGTCAAATTGTCTATTCAGCCTTCAAAACGAGAGTAAATTGTGGAAAATGCATTAAACTGTAATCCGAAAATTTGGTTATATGCTATAGACCCTATAGTATCTGTGGTATAAAGGCTGGGACGAGTTTCGAATTATAAATATGTACAATGCATAACATTAACTCTCTGGCGCATAGCTGAGCGGACTAGAATACCTCCCGTTGCCAAGTCGTAGCTAAGGTCCGTCCTATTTACTGGAGGAGTGAACAACGTTTCCGTTGCATAAGAACCTTACGGGAGGGTAATGACTGTTCCAGGTGTTTGCCAAACGCTCAGGCGCTACCAGGGAAACAAAGTTATGGTTTGTGAAAACTTTATATTTGGATTGTAAAACGCACGAAAATATAAATGAATGGTCTTCATTTATTTTCAATGGCAAGTGACCATGGTATAAGCGGGATAATGCCCTTGGACACCTATCCAACATTAGTTCCGTCTGTTAATTCTTGTTTATTTGAATGGGGAAAAAATGTTAACGGTCCAAATGTTAAAAATCAACTTTGACCCTCGGGAACGGAGTATGGAATATTCTGACCCATCCCTACTACTCATGCCTCTTAAAGAAGAGAACGCAAGCAGTTAGGTTACATTTATAAGCAATGCCCTTAATCCCAAGTAATAGTCGCAGAGTGACGGTTATACAATGAAGATAATACAAATAAGGATACTTATAAATACACATTTATTTATGAGCAAGAGAGAAGGCTATTGATTGTATCCAATTGTACCTCGACGGATCTGGTGTCTTTGGTGATAAAGACTTGGTACAATTTTGCTAGATTACTGTCAGCATTTCCATTAGATGAGGTTTCAAATGATATATTTTATTATACATATTTTTTATGCCTTATGTTTACCTGTCAAAGCTTTTGGTTAGCCTGCCAACATTTTTGAAACCATAAAGTCTGAAATCCAACGTTCTCATTATGATATCTCTGAGAACAAATGGTGGAAAGAGTGTTCACTTATATTGTCTTTTTTTTTTTATCTCAGTCTTTCTTCCCAGAAACTTACATTTTTTTATTGATAAAAATATATATTTCATTAATCTTTTGAATTTATTAATCACAAAGCTGGATTTATTTTGTTTGTCTTCTGAGTCGTTGGGGAGTTTGTGTTAATGATAAATGGCTTTATCATTTACACAAAGTCAGGCTTGTTTGCAGGCTTGATTGCAGGCTTATTGGCCTAACCTGTGTTGGTGTTGCCTTACTGTTGGCCGACAAGGTGTCAGGGTTTTGTCATCTGATACTGTGGCATTGACGGAAGATCTCCGCAATACGAACTCTGCTTAGCGCATTGAATTATTACTGAGTCTCACCCTGAGCTGTGCTTGCAAGTTAACTTTGCCCAAAGTAGTCACACTAAGGCAAGCGATACACCGTACACCGTGTCACCGATACCTTTACTTTGTCTAAAGTGTTGTGTTCCAATATGCAAATCCTCTGCAGGATGTGCAGGGCTGGGATTTCTATTGGCCTGCGGGTATAAAGTCCACGATATTCTACCAGCGCTGAAGTATCTAAATGAAGCAATTCAAAAAGATTAAGCTAGCACTTGGTTTACTATGTGTACACACATTGCAATTATTTCATAACCTTGCTTATTATTAAGCTCATACATAAAGACGGTAGGCTACTAAAAATATATTACAATGTTGTAATAATGTACTAATGTACTGCTACAGACCAGGAAATATAAATATTACAAATGCTGATCAGGAAAGTTAAATGAAGTCCAATAAGTCTGCGCTGTCATTGTATTTGAATATCTGTATTTATATATAATAGTAAAAACGATATACAAGTTTTTACTATTATAGTTTTAATCTAGTCTAATACTATTAAAACACTACCATACATGACACTACTGTGCGTAATAGACGTGTTCTGCATCAAACATACCAACAAACTGGTTTTCCATGGCAGTTCAAACGGTGCAACGTGGAACTTCCTATACACTCAACCATTTGTATCGACCGCATTAGAATTCTACGACATGATGGCCAGGCAAAAAGTGTGAGCCAACCTATTGTAATCGTTAGTATTACTAGAGGGTCCCCTATTGTTTCTGTAACGTGTTTTTTTTCCTTAAATTCTGTAAAAGTCATACTGCAGCCTATACCGTAAGTCGAAAACTCAAATTTGTGGTACTCTTATTCTCATATACTCATATATTCTCATATTTGTGGTAATTCTTGTGAAATGTGTGCTTGGAGTTTACTTGATGTTGTGTGCTTACCAATCAACATTTCCACGATGTGAATGAGGGTTCATGCAGTTCAGGAATGTTATTGGCTCAACGGGATAATGCCGTGTACTGGTGATCCTTAGGTTGAGAGTTTGAATCCTGATTAGAGCATTATGAACAAGCTGAACATGACATTCACATTGCCACTCATTTAAGAATCTCAACATAGCAGCAGCACCTGAAACAACAACAGCACCTGAAATTCATCAGGCAATCAACATTCCGGCTCATTCGTTTCCAAGAATCGAACTGCCAAGACACAGTATGGCATTATGGGGAACTTCTTCGTTAACCATTTTTCCTTCATATTTATATTTCTTCCGTTACTTTTCTTGACTACAAATTTTAAACTACAAAGTTTAATTTCCCCAGAATTTCCAAGATTTTTCAGGTATATGCTTTGAATAAAGCCCTTAATTCACTTGAGAAATGTCTGGATGTTGTTTGCTTATCAATAGACATTTTGACCATGTGAATGAGGCTGCAGTTCAGGTTTATAAGTGGAACATCTTTCCTTAGATATTACAATTATATGTTATATTTATATATCTTCAGTTAGTGTGTTCTTGACTTTTAATTTTGCTCGGACCCCGTTAATCACCGCTTGCGGTTATATTTATTATTATTATTATTATTCCGTTCCATTTGAATTACACAGCCTAAACTGCCCGCACCGAAGTTATGAAACTTTCTACAGCTGTAGAGGTTGACTCAAGATTAACAGATAAATATTGCACTGACTGGCCCAAAGTTAGCGCTATAGCAATACATTTTTAACAATCATTGACTAAGTCAATGATTGGGTGCTACACACTGGTGGTGGTTAGTGAGGTCCCCCCTTCCTGTAAGCGTCTTTGAGGGTCTAGAAAAGCGCTATATAAATTCAATCCATTATTATTATTATTATATTATAAGTCATAGACTTTGCCCAAACATGCAAATCCTCATGGTGAACAAATCTACCTCAAGAACCTATGACTTCCTTTGGATAGATTTACGGCCATCTTGAATTTATTTAGACAAAATTCCTTTTCCACATATCATCTATGGACAGATGGCAATATACAATAAAGATAAAGCATCCAGGAGCCATACACTTTTAAAAAAAGTGTGTTTTAAAACACGAAAGACTTATATACTATGAATGCTTATATACTGCTTATAATGAACCACTTCTACCCATCTGGTGGATGGGTAGGAGGAGGTTCTACTGAAAAATAACAGAATTTAATAAAAAAAGAAATGTGAAATTGTGCACTATGTAGTAGTAACTACCGGTAGTTCATTTTAAACAGTGTGAACTGAACTTTGATGAAGCTCTTGTGAAGTGTGAACTTGCACATCACTAACTGCTCCCAACGAGCGGGCTGTCGCCGAGTGTGATTGACATCGCCATCAGTCTGAATGTGTGTATGAAAGGTTCTAATTCATAAATCTCAAATGATTATTGCTTGGCTGTGGCTGTCAGTTATGTTACTTTTTTGTAATGTGTGGCGGGGAAGTGGTTCCAAGGTGGTAGCTTCCAAAGGAGGTTTACATTCCTATTATTGTTTTTGATACGTTAACTACTTCTGGATTCCGATTGTGATAGACGGGTTAGTCTCTTTTAGCAAGCAGATTACTATCCTGCTCTAGCCTTAGCCCATGAAGGTATGTTTATGACTGTTCTCTACCTGGTAGGCAAACATTCACAACTTTAACTCAACAACCCAATGTGTTACAACTATCGCTAATTGAAATAACTGTGCAAATCTATACCATTGAAAACTAGAATATGCTGATTATCCTGATCAAATTTTGATACTTTTTCCCCAAAACTCATAACCCTAACTGCCCGACGGCTGTGTGGTTGACAGCGCCGCCAGTGTCTGAATGTGGGTATGAATGGATGTACGTTGCTTAAGACAAAAGCGTCATGGGAGCGATAAATGCTCCCATGATATCGCTTTGCTGTGACTGCCAGTTATGTTCTCTGTAAGGTGTGAGGAGGAAAGTACCTAGTACCTAAGTACCTACATTCCACCTATGATTGCCTTTGCCACGTTTATTTCTTCAGGATCCCTGATGGACAGGTCGGTGGCAGAGAACCATTCTGCTCCAGCCATTGCCATTTTAGCCCACAACATTATGTTGAAAACATGAAAGCAAGGCTGCAACACAGTTAAAGGAGTCTACACAACAAAGACCTCAGTCCATTGGCTTGGCTTGAGTATCGGACTTCGTGGCTACGATGGCAATGCAAATATGGTCTGTCAGGGTCTTAATTCCCTGCGTCAGGGTCTTAATGGTCTGGGTCAGGGTCTGGATTGTCTGCGTTAGGCTTGGCCCCTGTAAAATGCTGCTTGCAGCTTTAATTTGTCTGAAGCAAAGCTGGTTAACAGCCGGTTATTTTATTGCTGCCCTCATCATCATAATCACCAAAAGGGCCAAAGACTTAAGACACGTGTAGGTGCTTTTCATTTTGCGTACAAACATTAAAGTGTGGTTGTCTTTGTCTCCAGGTTATCCATGAAGGGTATGACCATCTCTCGGGCCAGTGGCACGGTGGGGAAATGCAGAATGATTCGACACAACCGGGACAAGAAGAACGAACCCAACCCCCAGAGGTGAGGCGCGAAAAAACAGACGAAAAAAGGATTCTCTGTACTCTGTAAACTCTGTACCCTAGGCATTAGGTGGGTGGGGATGTTTTATCAAGACCTTGGTCCACATCTTAAGGGGTTTATCTTGTACTACCATAGATGGCGGGCTTCTGGCCACACAGAAGAGCATTCGTTCAAACACAGCTGGGTCCTTCCTGATAGTCTCGCTCATTCTCTTATCATCGCTCACCAACAGTGTTGGGAGTAATGCAACGAGATTCACAGAGAAAAATATCTGCAAATGTTTACTTCCTCTTCCTGCTAGAGGAGAAGCCTGGCAGCAGCAGAGTGCAGGGGGGCTGCTTGTAGTCTTTTCGCTCGGTTCTCCGTATCAACAGTAGGGCTCGAACGGAGCGAAAAGACTACAACCAGCCCGCCTTTCCGCTTCCGCTCAAAGAGCAATGAGTCTTCCAACCGAGATCAATGGATTTACAAAATGCCAAATAAAACACGACAAACTATATTTCGCTATGGTACTTGATTGGGAACTTGGGTTTTTGGAGTTGCACATTTCTGAAAACAAATGTTTAGGGTCGTTTTAAGGACAGTTTTGTGAATACCCATAGCCAGCCATTGTTAAGGTGCTTGCACACCGCCGCCCCTCATCACCGCCTCGCTGCCGGAGGGTTCAGCGCGGCGGTGTGAAGGGCAAGGCGCTTTCAAAAGCGGCTGCTGCTGCCGGGCGGCTGCCGCCGACAGTTTCAACACGGGGGAAGCTGAGCAGTAGGGCAAAATCTGTGAGCGTTCACGTAGGCGGCAAGCGCTTCCTGTTTTTTTCCCAGGTGTTCGAGAGACCCAACGCTCAAGGCCACAAAAACAAGTGTATTTCCCACACATAGCCACAAACCAAGTTGCAATGCCAACACATAGCCGCAAGGGACAGCATAGAGACACATACGGGTATCCAGGGGGGCGGGAGTTCAGCACCATGCTTAGCCAATCAGAGCACATAACCGGGTCCACGCCTGCCCTGTAGATAAGTCCCAACACAGCCCAGGGGGCAGAACGCTCCAGGTAACGCATCCTTCAGATGCCCTACGAAGTGTATCTCCACGTGTGCATAATACAATTCATCTCCTTTGGCTTCATGGAGACTAGACTAAACCTTTACCAAATAAAGTGAGTTAAAGCGATCCTGACTCTTTTCCAAAAAGAACACAGCAAGTTAGGGACTCAAAGATAGGAAAGAGCCTCATTTCCTATTACAGATGCAGTCCCTAACCTGTTGGCCGTTTCCTATCTTATTTTTGGCCACCTATCTTATCTTAACTTAGGTAATCCTAACTGTTCTTTCAATCACATTTTTCGATCGGCAATCGTCAGGTTATGTCTGTTTCTGCACTCAGAGTGCGTGAGATCGATAGGAGTTACCTTTAACGTTAACAGAGACTGTTGAGGATCTTTGTTAGGACTACGGTCATGGCGGGTATTGGTGCAGAGAACAAGAAGAGGTAGTAATAAAGTAGTAAAGCAATTCTTCCACCAAATTCAAAATTAAATGTCTTTGCAGGCGATAAAATGTAATTTAAATACGTCAGGAAAATGTAACAACTCATTATGCGGTCTCGGTAGCCTTTCAGCCATCACATTTGTGTTGTGATGTTCCTCGTCTTCATCGTCATAGAGACCTACTAGCAGCGCTGCTGCCATATTCTTCTGTTATTGACAGTTACTTTGAATTTAGGACAGGGTGTATGGCCACCTAACTTAGGGATCCTAACCTAAGAAATAACTTAGGATAGTTCTGTAATGGCTAAATTCCTATCTTAAGATAAGATAGGATTTCTTCCTAAGTTAAGTTAGTAAACCTCCGTCTGTAATATCAAAACCCCTAAATGCCTTCCTATCTCAAGATAGGAAAGGATTTCAGAGTTAGGAAGTTTCTGTAATGAGGCCCCAGGTACTGTGTAATGTAACAACCTGTACTTGATGCTTAATATCGTTATGGAACAGCATGTAGGGAAAAGGTCTGTTAAGGGTTAGTTAGTTAAGGAAAAGGCAAAGAAGCTATTTCTGGGCAGGGTAGGGTCAGGGTTGGGCCGTACCGTAACGTCATTACATAATCAGTAACTCTATTAAAGGTTGTATCAGCCATGTTGGGTGACGTCACTCCTGTTGGTATTGAAGGGAGATCCCAAAACAAACAGAGCCCGCTCGCCCCTCCCTTCCATGTTTCATGCATCCAGTAAAAACTATCATGAATGCAGCGCTAAGCCCCACCACACCCACCCCTTGTCGGTGACTGGTTTGGATACTATTTATTTTGGTTTTGAGTGGTTGGTAGTAGTACCATTTGTTTCTGTGTACGCGCTCAGAGACGTGTTTTTCTGACGGCGTCGTTATTGGGCGGGCAGCTAGCGGATCGTGAGGAAAGATCAGATGAATGTGATCATTTATGTTTCAGCCTACAATTGCTTATACAACCTTTAACATGCAGTGACCCGTTGTTGCATTTCTCCTGTGCAGCCATGTGGGATCACACTAACAAGGCCACCACCATTTCAGTAATACCTAATATTAACATCTTATTTTGTAAATGTTATCTCTGTTAAAAGCTACTTATTCTTTGGTGCACATCCAACCCTATGCCTTTTTATGCCTCCAGGTTTAACCGACTGGCCCACACCAGAGACACCATGTCCAAGGATGGCATCAACTCGCTGACGTACAGCGTGATTGACAAGGAGCAGAGGCCGCTGTACACCTCCATCACAGTGGAGGTG
>OOFH01112928.1:0-12055 GCA_900323355.1 Merlangius merlangus | reverse complement strand
CCTGTCAGTGTTTCCCTTCTGGCTAGTCAATATTGCCCTGCAGCACATTACTACTGCTGCTGCCGCCGCCTCAGCCTGCACACGGGCCCACTGTGACAACATGCAGCACATGGCTGCCTGGCCTTCCCTTTCCATTGAGGGCTACTCATTGGTCAGGTTGGGTCACTGACACTAGCACCTCTGCTCTTATTTTGGGACCACAGTCTTCCGTCTCCGTAGTTGATAAACTGGCAACGGCTGCCTGGTCAATACTTTATTTCAACCACTCTGTAAAGTAGGTGTTTCATTGACTGCTATGCGGGGTGGGGTGGGGGGTCACGTTGGTTACTATCAACCGTGCCCAGTGGAATTTCCGTTCCATCATTTCGATCGTTAGCACTCGTTACCCACCGAGACTTTTAAAAAGGGGCGCACGCGCAGCAGTGGAAAGACCTGGGTCATCATGACCTTCACATCTCCCTTGGATAGCACTAACTACAGGAACTTGGTACTGTACCGCCCCTGTGGAATTAAGCTTCCTTTACCGGTGAAGGGATCGTGTTGCTCGTTTGATAATCCTTTCGGCCCGCCGCAGTAATTTATTGGTGATGAAAATGGGCTACAAGTCCTGTTACACTTTCAATGTCAAGCTGCAGTATGTGCTCGATGCAGCACACAATAGCATCCTTCTTCTTAATAAAATATCAGGACGGGCTTTCAACGGGCGCGAATTGATGCTGGGATATGTGGCCAGAATGTTCCGCGTTTAAAAGTAATTAAGGGGACTGAGGAGAGGGAGATTGCCCTTCAGCGCGTCGTCTGTACATTATGAACTCTGCAGAGGTTATCTTGAACAAAGACTGCAATAATATCTATAATAATCTGCATCAGTATGGCAGGCTTCTCAATTACAAGAAGATGGCAACACATGACAATTTTATAAAACTGTATGCTTTTACCACATAAGCCCCATGCAAATGATGAAGATCAAAAATATCAAAGCCAAGCCAAAATCCCACTAATCGAGTGGAGTGTGGGATGTTGCAGGAAATGTTAGGTTGGTGCAGGAAATGTCCCTATTGTCAATCTCATTGTCAATTGTTACAATCTCAACCCTTCTTCAGCCAAATCTTTGAGATGTGATGGGACTAAGCTATGCTTTGTATGGGCCAACACAAACTCTTTTTGTCACTCTTCTCTCCAACTCTCACTCACATTTCCACCGTTCACCTCCTGCATCAACTAAACTCTCTCCATCTGAGCGAGACCTAGTTACAAACAGTTGCGTTTTACAGGGATCGCTCTATAGGGATCCTTTCCAAAACGTTGTCAGCCACTTATAACAAGTTGAAAGTGCTTCATTCAGAATGCAATCACTGTGTTGACCTTGTTTTTGGACCTGCAAGGTCCAAGTCAGATGTCTAATATTCCACAACCAACTCCAAGGTCCCTCTTTCCTTGCCTTCTGTAGCACCATGGAAAAGGACAGAAATGCTTGGTACCTACTGTGCTGCCTTGTGCAATGGAAAGAAAAGCAACAGAAAATGCTATTGTTTTGTTACCCCTTATTTGGTACAGGTTAAATGTATAGAGTTTGTAGCCCTCTCTGGGTTAGCAAACTGCAGCAAAAGCAAAATGCACAAAATCGATCAAGACATCGTAAAAGGTTTAAAAAGGTAAACTTTCAACAGGTTTATGCTAGTTGATATTGACTTGCTCATGTTATGTCAGGCTGAGGGATAAATCAAAAGGCATTTCGCCATGCAGTCCTCTTGTGTATGGTTAGTCAGCAAGCTGTGGATGAACATTGTATTTGTCACTGATGCATGTAATCACAAGCCACGTTCAAATGGGTGCCTGAGGTTTAACACGCAAGAGTCAGATAGCTCAAACCAATACTTAAAACTTGATTTGGCTACATGACCCAATTGGCCATGGTCTTTCATTAGAGAAACATTTCTTCTGATTAGCCTGCCATACAAAAACCTTATTATAAAACCTCGATTGCCATTAACAAGACAGGTGTGGTACTTAGTTTTCCAAAATGTCCAGTTAAGACTAGGTAAAGCCACTTCCTAAGTGAGGAATCATGAATGCACGACCAATTTAGCAGATACAATATATACCATGTCCTTAATACGTGATGTGTACACTGGACGTAATGTTACTTAATCAAGATTCACTGACTGATGGGCTATGCGGAACAGCAACAATTTTACAAGAGTCGACATCTTGCAACAAATAATGCAGGAAATATCAAAAGGCGGTATCGAGAGAGAAATCCGAGACCAGAAAGGTGTTCGCCTGTGCATGCGCATTAGTGCGCGTGTGACTTTGGTGCAGCTTATATCACGCGCGAGATAACCTTTTTTTTCCTGCTCGTTCTCATTCCGTGTGCGCTTGGTCGGATGTCACATGGCTGCCTCAGTGCCAACCAGTGTACACCGTGCGCTATGAACACGATACATTTCTTTTCATATTTAACGTTATAGCCGCATATTTCATTGTGCTGCAAAAATACACAATATACAATTCAATTGTGTTTAATACGTGGCTTGTGGCATGTTATGTCGGTCCACACATGTTGCCAAATCGCACACGTTTAATGTTTATGTACTCCATTATCTGGGAAATAAATAGCAATGTCCATTCATGTATACGCACTACAAAAACACCACATAAGTCATGCTCTAACAAAGGGCTCTGTTTTTTTTTTAAAAGATAGTTAAGATAAGCCTGCTGGCCGATACCCAGTGAGAAAACAACCCCCAGGCCACAGTGTGTTGTTGCACTTAGCGCCGCATCTTACCTTGTCGAGCTCGTCGTGCAGCTCTGACAGCGTGGGCCGGATCAGCTTCTCCCCCAGCGGCGCGGCGGTCTGGCGGTAGAAGTCGATGTTGGGAACCGCATCAATGGTGTTGTGGCCAAAAGTTCTCAGGTAATAGGTGTTGGTGTGGGTGTCGTAGTGGTAGTGATGCTGCCCTCCTGTCGATGAATGCAGACTTGTCTCGCTCATCACAGTGTCCCCGTTCTGCAGACCCTCGGCCGGACCGGCGTCCAGGGGGCTACCGGCTTCACTCGGATCCGCAAAGTTGACCACTCGAAATCGGCTCTTGCCTTCATCCCCACCGGCCCCGTCGGCTCCATCGGCAACGGGCGTGGCTTTGTCATTAGTTGGGATGGTAGAGGCATCGGAGTTGGGCGATTTATCATGTGCGGCGGCGGCGGCGCCGGCTGCCTCAGTAACAAGGTCTACTTGGAACCGGCTCTGGCTTGGTGTGGGACCGGCGGGCTTCAGACCCGGGTCCACGGCCAGCCCATCGCTCTCGGATGCGGCGTTACCTTCCAGGGCGGGTGGTGTAGGTGATGAAGACATGGTGCTGATGATGAACACAAGAGTGAACAAGCGGGTACACGCGTGTGTGCGCTAGAACACAGCACAGCTCCCAACTCCTAGCCTAGTTTCAACCTCCCTCCCCAAAAAAGACCTGCCGCGAGCAAGCGTTTAAAAAAGAAAAAAGAGGAAATGTAAAAAAAAAAAAAGCGCAGTGAACAGCGCTAAGCGCTTCTTACTAACGAGGCGGTTCGGTTTTTATCAACAAAAGGCAGCCGAGGCGAACATGTAGAAGGCTAAATTGAGGTATAGCTTGCTAGCTGCCTCGCCGTGTACTCTCTCGATAGACAAGGACTCCACATAAATGTTCACCCCCGGCTACCACTACTCATCGAGAGAAGCACGATCCAATATTCACGAGTTACCTGTCCCACAACTATGTTAAACGAAGTATAATTCACCTCCCTTTCCTCCTCGTTGCCGTTCTGGCTAAGATGCTGCTGTTAACCTTACCGCAACTCCTCCTGGACCACGGACGCCTCTCTTCCTACTAATATACAGCGCAACTGGCAGCGCTTCAAGGGTGGGCTCAATCTGGCGAGAGGGAGGGCGAGCTCGCGAGATGTGGCCGCGTCCTGTATATGTGGGTGTGTCTTGGAACCGCGGTGGAGGTGCACGAGAACGAGAGCTCGCTTCTGGTCTTCAACAGACTGTACTATTTCGATATCTTTTTATTAAGATAAAGGGAAAACTAAAGTTAAGCTAGCTTTAAGATAATTTTTATTTAGGGCAAGTCAATGGATTATTAAGTGGCTGGCATGCCCATTTACTAGCCCTAATAAATAGGCCAATTCTATCCACTATCTTTGGTATTTATTATTATTTGTTATGGATTATGTATTTTCTCACTTTAAGAGAGTAATAGTTAATAATAGATACTAAAATTGCTTTTATGCGCTTATATTAATGGATTTTTTTACTTGGCCTATATCAATCAACCACTCATTCACTCTTAAATACCTAGGCCTTAAGTTAAATCTAGTCGTTTCATATAATATAAAGCAAGTTGTGGGTTTTGTTATACAGCATAATCTAAAGGTTGTTAATTAGTTATGGTCTCTTTACAAAGTTTTGACTGTTGGTGACTCTCTTTCTTTACTGCCACCTTTCTAGCATTCCTCTTTCTTCAAGTAACCTTTATTGACTGTAACTCCCAACCCACGATAAGCCCACTCCCTGTTTGTCTACAAGCATCTCTTAGCCTTTACTGCCTGTCCTTATATTGCGTGATACGCAGTACCATCAAATCCATAACGCATTTACTTCGTATTTCCTAACTATTTGCATCCCCGCTTAGTACCACCGAGGATAGTATTGCTTTAATACCCAGGGTGAGAGGGGAGGACCTTTCCAGACTCTAGCTGCCTGCTAACCCAACTGTGACTAAGATGACCCCCTTCAGTGTTTGCCCTCCTCATTAGCCCAGGAAACCTCTAATCCAGTTAATGCTGGCTCCTTCCAGCCAGGCACTCATTACTGTTTGCGGGGCCAAGCACCACAATAGTTTCTCTCATTAAGTCATCAGCTCTGGTTCTTTCTCATACCCATGCCACCATGAAGGCATCAATCACGCTTGCGGAAATCAGTCAGATGTTGTTGGATCTGGGTTTGACTTGAGTCTGTGTTATGTTTGTTTTGACCAATCATGTCGCTAGAGGCATGGATCTGTATGTGGGCAATTGGCGAGCACAAACTCGGCCATTGGTAGTCAAAGTGTTGCAGACAAAGTGTCTTTAAAGGATTCAAATCAACAGTGTGTGGACTGTCCAATTTAGAAATACACGTATGCAAAGTTCTTCTGAAACCTTAATCCAATGGTGCAAATTAGTTTTCTTGGGTATAATATGACAGGAAATAAGTTGTACCTCCGCCCTTTGTGGTTCCTGGTTTCCGGCCCAGGCTCTGTGCCGTCTCCCGCCCAGAAATTATACTATAAAAAACGTTGGATTGCTTGATCCAAGATTGCTATTGGTTTGGAAAGGGATGTTACCCTGTAGAGTCCTGTGTCTCTTTAACTACCCTTGTACTAAAGTCTTAGCTCTGCCTTTGGTTGTGATGGCATGGAACGACGCACAACACCAGTTCAATTAAATGAATACTATTGACTCAGACACCTGTAACTCTACAAATAAGTGGCATCCTAAAAATACGAACTCATACCTTATAGTTCACATCTGAGCGGGGCAATGGAGAGCTTATTACACAGACGGATAGTTTTTCAGGCCATTTCAGGGGAAGCCTCTTTCACCGGGGCCTGTTAGTGATGACAGGTGGTCTTCACAACGCAGGTGTCCTTGGGGGATGGCATGAGTAGGGAGGTGAACAAAGAACAGTTGCCCGGGCCTTGCCATGTCAAGATCCTCAACTATTCTCTAGTCGCCCGTTTCCCACAATTACGCCCATTTCTCTGGAGCCACAGATCATCAGTAACACGATCAAGCCCTCTGTATTCGGGAGAACTGAAACACAAAGAAATTGACTGGGTTAAAAGAGAAATAGAAAAAATGCATGACATCATGAAAATCCTTGCACTGCATTATAATCATAGTTAAAACTCTATTTGTTGGATTTGTTGGAAAACATTGATGGTGCGATATCCTCGCAAATCCATACAATTATTAAACTGCCTTTATGATCAAGCAAAGCTATATTTATACTTTATATAGATTACAATTTGTAGAAATAACCGGTGCATTGTCAGTTTTATTATAGAGTATAACCAATAACTTTGGGTTTAGCATGGAGAATCACCTTTTTCATCTTTGTTTAGAAGAGGTATTACCATTATCTTGCCCTCATGACTGAAACCAGTGTGAAAAAAAAAAAAAGCACAAACCCCACTATGCCTTGCTCAACTCATCCTGAGAGGTAGAATCTGGGTGGGCTTTATGACGGCTCCAGGAAGAAAGGAGCTCTGTTATCTCTGATTATACATGTTGTACTTTACTCAAGTCTGTTTATGTCACACATGTAAACTACCTCAAGCCAGGGATGGTTGACCGACAATTTCATCTCATCACGTTTCATTTATAAGGTGACGAGTGGATTTCAATGAAAGAGCACCTCACTGCTCTACATCTGATACAGCTGTAATGTTTAACATGTAAATACTTCCCAGTGTAATCTACTGAGGATCCGGAGGAGGAGGATAAGTGCATGTTCAGTTAATGGGGAACTGGGGACAGGAACACAAGGAAGGTACATGATTTCTAGGCACTCGGGTCATGTTAAACACGGTTTATTCTCTCTAATCCCTGTTGTGAATGAACAGTGACTAGTAGGTCAACTTGTTTACCATGGGCTAATGAAACTATCATTAGGCTGACTTATCCCACCGTTCCCATTTGAGAGCATTTTCAGTCTCAAAATACCTGTGGGACTCTATCAAAGAACCTGCTTGTTCCCCTCTCTGAGGCGTTTGGATTGGCATGTTATTTTAGAAATGCAAGTTTCCATAGACGTCTCCAGACCATTAGTGAAGTAGTATTCCAGATGTATTTCAGGAAACAATGGTATGGCTACACAAAGGACAAAGAAAAAAACACATATCACATTGAACCAGTTTTTTGGTTGTTGTTGCAAGATAAGTCATATGCAATTTGTTTCATGTGAAAAGTAAAAGTCCTACATGGAATATGAAAATGACCTCCGTTAACAGTAAGCGGAGATGTGAGGTAGGGTTTGACCTCCTGGGTTATTTTTGTTGCAGCCCCTTCCAAATAGGCAGGTCTAGGAGTCGTCACATACCTCCACCAAGTGTGAGTATCCATGGGGAGCCTAGATTTTCAAAAGGGTGTCCTGCTTACCAATTATGTTTACGCTTCGACGCCTTTACTTATGCTAAGTGGGGAGTAATCGTTTTTTTATTCTCATTGGGGTCTTGGCTCTAAAAGGCACGTGCAATGTAAAAGGGAGGACTGCATTTAGGGGTATGCTCTCTGAACGAGGACATACCCTGCTTTCACTGCAAGTCACACTGGTCTAATTATGTTTTGACATTTAGACGCACAACACTTTCTACTGACTAGGATTATGACGTCAATTGTTAATTTGTCTATGTAATGCACTATTCCGTTTATTCGTTTAGCAGAGGCTTTTATCCAAAGTGCTGCACAAAGTTTCTACAAACAAGTGCTGTAAGAGCCAGAATGACGAGGTAAAACACCCGTCTTTGTTGCGAATGCATATAGTTCTTACATACATTTTCAGTCTTTTACCAGCCAGAGTGGAACTATCCACTGGGCAAGGAATTGGTTCCTTGGCTGGTGGAAGGTGTTAATTTAACCCTGCTTTTTTTTTTTAACAAGAGCTAAAAACTTCAAATAACTCACTAGTAAACAAAGTGGGAAAAGGTTATCAGATTAATAAATGAAGTTGAACCTTTCTAATTTGAATTGTTATGACTGCGCTTGTTTAAAGAGTTTAATGGTGTGCTTAAATGTAACTTCTCGACAGGCTCACAGCACACAGATGAATGTATCGGTGGTAGGATCTGTTATTGTGTGTGTCATCATGTATCGTTTGTTTTGACCATAGGGCTGGCCTTTCTCTTAACAGGGCGTTGTGCTCTTTACTCTGACATGACCCATTATATGAGGTGTTACCAAAACAAGGAACCGACGCAGCATCATAGTCCTGTGTCTTACACACTTGATAAGCCACAGTATGTTACAAATGTGTTCCAATTGATTCAAAATGGCTGCTGTTGGAATAAAGTGTTATCAGGATTGAGTACCCTAAAATGAAAGATGAAGAGTCTGGCACATGATTAACGTTAGATATACTGGGAGGAAAGTGAACCTTTATGTTGGGAGGTGTTTCAGCAGCAATGTGTTTACACTCACTTTTTACAGATGGATTGTTAACACAAAGCAAGTGGGTTGCCATCACAAATATAGTGCAGGTGGAAATATTTATACTTGATCATTGGACTGAAGATGCTCCAGAAAATAATACATAGCCTGCATTGGGAAATTGGCATAACATTTAGTCGTATTGCTAATTCAGGTTAATGTGTATTTAATTTGTATGTTTTATAACTAGACAGTTGAATAGTATAGCACTTTGTTCAACTGTTGTTGTTTTTAAAGTCCTATATAATAAACTTGAACCTGAACATCTACAACATACAAATCAAAAACGTTCCTCATTTCTGAATCGCCCGCCCGACTACAGCCTGCGCTGTAGTACACATGTATAGTACAAAATACATGTGTACTTAATGTATTTTGTACTATAACGCTATTCTATTTGATGTATGTTGAAATGGGGGGGAAGGATATAGTAATGGAAGCTGAGAAAATGAATGTTAATTTCAGCAACAACTCCAATCACATTTGACCAGATTTGTGATTTTTAGACATTTATATATATAAAAAAGGATTTCTTAGCTAAGCATCTGCCGAGGTGTTACAGCGTAAACATGGCGGGTAAGTAGGACCCACTTCTGAAACTTCGAGGCTCCCCATGCATAGTAACACATTGTGAAGGTATGTAACAACTACACTTGTAGATTTTGAAGTGGCTGCAACATTTTTTAATCATGTCTGGTGGGATGTGCATGGCAAACATATGAACGGTTTATTTATCAGTTACTGTGCTAGGTGAGGGTGATAATCAGAAAACCAAGCTCTATCAGACCGACTGAAGGCTCCCAATGTGTTTCAAAAGATATTTTATCTATAGTATATAAGCCACTTAGACTCATGATGGAGACAGGCAATGTTATAATTTAATCACCTAATTGAGAGGCATCTCATTCAAGGATAGTGAATAAACTCAAACAATGATAAAATGAAGATTATTCATCCTTTAAATATTTACATTTGTTCATTTATTTTTAAATCCTTGCAATAGTTCCTCCTATTGGGGAAAAGTTCTTGGTTGTGGTTGGTTTTGCAATCCTCCATATCATGTTTTAAGTGCCATACAATAAACTTGTAAAGGTTAGAAAACAAAACATCGGTTTACAATACATACTTTATGGTTCTACATAACTAGGAAGATATTAATCTTTTTATAGATATGTGCACAAATCGACCACCCAAAACCACATTCATTTAATAGAAGGCTAGTAGAACAGCAGTAGAAGAGTAAAAACCAACCAGCAGAACGGAAACTTTGTAGGGCATACGATCAGCTACTGGCGTTTGTTGTGATCGCACACAAAGGCAAGACGGACTAACATTTAACTTGCTATTGAAGCATGAGAGAATGAGTCAAACAGGGCATTACAGTAAACAATAAGACATAAATATTGATGGTGATGAAGAGCTCTGTGTTCTGCTGTTTATGTCAGGATGTATTCCCATAGGGTTAGCGTGATGTCCATCAAATCACCATATCACCATCATGATCTATGGCACACCCCAAAATTAAGGCTACACTAGGGCATAGAGCATCCATGTAGGTAATAAAAGGGTTTAAAAGGGAATATAATTACTGCCTGATTATTTAATGGTGTTAATCTCCCTCTAGTGGATTGGATTTGATGTATTTACAGTAGGCCTTTATGCTCCAAAGGAGTAGAGATGTATTATACTTGCAAGTATATTTACAATAATGTAAATGTAAATGCAATGTAAATGTCGCTTATATAGGAATAAAAACGTTGAAGCGATCACAAAATGCTTCCGATAAAAATCACATTGTAAAGTTGTTACTACGCACAGACTTAGTAACAGGTTCTCTCATAGCTGTTGCAACATGCATAAAACGAGGAGAACCATAATTAGTGTCATTAGCGAAACCTGTGTTTGTCATGAAATGGCACTGGGAGAAAGGTCTGCAAGGTGACTGTGTGTATCGGTGCATAGTATACTTGGGGCTTATGATGGAAGCAGCCTATATGCGTGAGCTCCTATGGAGCATTGTGTCAGAGGACCTGACATGACTCAAATGGTAATGGCAGTGGCAGATTTTATTCTCACGCATCAATATTATGTTAAGCATTGTTAAAGAAATGGCTAGAAATCTATAAAACAATTTCAGTACCAATCAGCATTAAAACTTTATTTGTATTAAAAAAAGGCAACAGACAATCTTCATAAGAATCAGTTTTTCTTCCAATACATTGACCTGATTTTCTTTTAATGCATTTGAAAATATAAGTAATATTTCAGTGATTTTAAAACGGGGAATTCCTCAAATGTGTAGAATTTGCTCCTACCATAAGACATTTTCTCCTGGGCCCTGGTTTTGGCAGTATGTTAAGCTGAAGGGCTCACGTTCAAAAAGGGTGGATTATTGATTTGATAAATAAATATCTTCAAAATATTAGTAAATAATAATTAAAAAATGTATGAATGAATTTATGTTCTTAAGCCCTCTTAGGACCCTAAATATATGCATAAACACAACCAATTTACTGGCCAGAAATAATGAAACTTAAGAGTCGCAATGTGTAACATTTCAACTGGCTCGTAGCCTAAGTTTACCTGGTCACATCTTTAATGTGTGGCGATTGATTGTTATCAATAATGTTCAATCAATCAATAAAGTCACATCGTATAAGCAATATTTTCTACAAATAATAAATGATAGCCAGCCCTTTACCTTCTTTGTTTACAAGAATCTTACCATTAACATCCCCATAACCCCTCCCACTCCCATAACACCTCCCACTCCCATAACCCCTCCCACTCCCATAACCCCTCCCACTCCCATAACCCAACCAGCCAAGCTACGCTAGTTTGTGTCGCAGCCATTTAGAATTTAGAGAGCACTGCTAATTAGTGTTTTAATTCTGAAGGTCTCCCGCAGACTAACTAGAAGGGGCTCAATGTTACACATTGCGACTTTAAATCCTTTCCATTTCCAACAGATTTCTTCAATGGCTGACATCTCTAATCAACAGCGCAATAAATGCAGTCTTATCAGGTTACAGCAACACAATTTATCAGTAAAGGATTTGCGCTAATTGGCAACTTAGAAATCAATCAGGAGACAGCTACTGAATGCAAACTACAAGGCAACAATTAATCAGTTACCAATTGGGTGCCCACAATTGAGTTATAATCATTAGTTCAAGAAAGCTTTCCCAGTAATTCTTAAGATCAGTTAAGACTAAGTTCAATTTACAACATTGAGTACAACTAAATCTAAACTCCATACCCATTAGATGCACTGCCTTTTATTTATGTTCATGTAACTTATCAATGTATAAATGCATTTAGAATTTGACATTTGATTGACACGGTCAAACACCTCAATAAGGGGAGCATCATGGGTCTGAAACCCATGATGAGTGCTGCCATGGTTACCGTCCACAACAGCGACCAGAGTGGTCCTGAGGGGATGGGGGTGGGGCTTATCATTTCATGGTACCACACATAACCGCGGCAGGAGGGAAGGGTAAACACTATAAAAGCTCCTGTGAAATGTTTCAACAACGGGGGAAAACATAAGGCATTTATTGACAGGAGACTGGACTGCAGCAGGGGACATTACATAGAAAGGGGGAGAAAAATGAACAGACACACAACCAAAGAGGTTTGGTCGAACAATGACAAAGAAATTATACGAAAAAAAAAAAAAAACTATTCCAGAACAACACGTTTATCTCAAAAAAAGAAAAAAAATATTCTGGCATTAATTTGTAATTACGTTGACTTTGTCGAAACGTTGAATCAATAAAGACAGAATACAATAAATGTGCATATGGCTTTGCATCATAAGGACACA
>OOFH01112926.1:0-10121 GCA_900323355.1 Merlangius merlangus | reverse complement strand
TTTAACGTGTCTCCAACTGAGAACCACGAGGAGGAGACAGTGGAGGTCAGTGTGTCCCTCTCAGAGAAGAGATGCTGCTGAATAGAGTCTTCAGCCTTACCTTGAGGTCATGGGGGTACCATCCACCCACTTGAGGGTCCCCTCTGTCTCTCGATCACTCAGTCCAATCCAGGAAGGGCCCATCAATCTGCTGACAAACGCCTGTTTCCAAAGGTAATAGCATCTGTTATCATGACCACAAAGAACACAGGCACGCACGCACGCACGCACGCGCGCGCGCACGCGCGAACACGCGCACGCACGCACGCACACACACACGCACGCACGCACGCACGCACGCACGCACGCACGCACACACACACACACACACACATACACATACACACACACACATTAAGCGACAGTTTGCAGATATCTCGCTGGCCTTGCCAAGACGGCATTATACCCCTCACCTCCCTAGACATGACTGGGCACTATACCCCTCACCGCCGTAGTCTGGGCATGACTGGACACTATACCCCTCACCGCCATTGCCTGGACATTACTGGGCACTATACCCCTGGTAACGCAGGCCTCTGCCAGCTGGCTGCCTGGACAGCTCCAGCCTCTACAGACCCTTTTTATCCAACAAGGCACGCAAAAAAACACCCGAAAGCAACCGAAAACATAATGAATTTTAAAGAACCTCTTCAAAATCCCTCCCAGGTCAATCTCAGCAGTCCCATGCAGGTGCTGAGCAGGACTGAAAAGTTAAGCGTAGAAATAAAGAGGATTTGGTGGAAAGTCGCATCCAGGTGGAAAAGCAGTTGGAAGCTTAGCCGGAAGGTTCTGGGTTCGAGCCACAGACCAGGGCCAATGTGGACGCATCCGTGACGTAACCCAATGGGTTTCAGCGGGGTCGCCGAGTTAATTTTAATAATCCCTTAAGGGGGGCACCATTTGGCAGAAAGGTGGGGACTTTGTTAAGGGGGCACGAAGAGCTTTGGGGCCAAGCTGAGAGCCAGGAGCCGCCTACCCACCCTCCCATTGTGTCGCTTACATCAAGGTACCATCTGGGAAAACAACCAGAACATGTGTGATTATTTCAGTAGTTCCATGTTTTGTTACGTAGAGCAAAGCATTTTTTCATGTAGTACTGTATTGCTACATGGAGCTTTTGTGTTTTTCCTGCAAAGAAAACGGTTAGCATACACTTATTTTTAGCTCAACAACAGATAC
The DNA here is from genome assembly GCA_900323355.1 of Merlangius merlangus. Classification (NCBI taxonomy): domain Eukaryota; kingdom Metazoa; phylum Chordata; class Actinopteri; order Gadiformes; family Gadidae; genus Merlangius; species Merlangius merlangus. Next base: position 8,903 of record OOFH01112926.1, on the reverse strand, counting down.
ATGATGTTCATAATCTCAAAAAGTGTAAATGTCAGTTCCACAGTAACAACGCATACAGAATATACTAGAAGCCAATGTACTTGCCTATCCATGCATATGTTCAAACACTCTGATAAAGGAAATCCATAAGATTTAAGATACAGGGCCTTTTTTAATTCCAAGAATGCAGAGAACAGACTTTGGTTCTTGGGGAGAACGTGCTAGCTCGTCATACTGTGGAGCATGTACTTGCAAGGTCACGATGACGCAGAACGCTCTTTACATTTTGAGACAATGCGTTCCTGATGGCATTGCGCACAGGTAAGAGAGGCGCCTGCAGTCCTCCAAAGTAGAAACCAGGCTATAACACCCAAAATAATTGAAGCTAACTGCTCAACTGTACACTAAAACATTAATGTATTATTCATCAATTCCCATAAAACTGCCAGTATTCGAAATCTACGCAGATGATTCTTTGCCTTAAAAATGGTCTGAAGTGGATGTAGTGATGAAATAGAGAAAATTTAAAAAAAAAACAATGTTTGTTGTTGGTCTGCTCTGCTGCTGGTTCACAAATTATTTCGAGTTCACACAAAGTACAAACCGATGCATCCTTGGTAAAATTGAATTATTACCGTTCTTTGCGAAATGCAAACTTGTATATTGGGACAGAACTTGATCTGCATAATAGGATGTTTCACAAGGATACAATAACACAATACAGACATGAATACAGATTGGAACCCACAATTAAATAAATACGCTGGTTTCTCAGTATATTTTGGTTTCACTATTTTAATTTCTAGAGGACCATATTTTGTCCTGCTACAATTTCCAGAAAAAAAGGCTTAATTTTCACCTTAAACATCTACTTTGTTCCAGTCTTGTTTTAGTTTGACTTCTTTAAGGGAATTTATAGCGTTTTGTGTTTTGTGTCTGGTTATTTTACAAGTGATCGCTTGCGTCATTTAATACTAAACCACTGTGAATTTCCTATCGAAGACATTTGTGAATATGTTGTCTAGATAATTTAGATTTCTACATCTCATTTTCATTTTTAAAGCATTCCATAATGTTGTCAAAAGCAAAAGTTATTTTACTGGCAGATTAGCTTTTGTAGCTGGTATTTATATGTAGTGCAACCCTCCAACTTTCGATTGAGTCTTATTAATAAAAAAAATTGTGTACCTCAATTTCAACCATATCACTTTTCTACTCATTAAGCCAGGTTTAAGTTATTGCTATTACAGTGAATTTGTTATCCAGTTGCCCTAAACATTGTTTTATTTTTGACAAGTTTGAATTAAGGCTCTTGCTATTGAAATGTATGATGGATATTGCCCTGTCCATTATTACACTTATTTTGAATTGTTCTTTTGTATAATATTCACAATGGTTGTGTGTGTTATTAACTATAAAAAAGGGTTTAAAACATTTCATAGCCAGTTTTTCATATTCAGTTGAATATGGACCATAACCTATTCAGTTTATTAATTTCCTTAATTGTCTGATGATTGCATGTTTGCTCTTTCTGTTGGTGAACTGGATTATTATGGCTGCGCTGCCGCTTTGTTTCTTCTGTGCAGGGTATGGCAGGCCTTGATGTCTCTGCTGTCAAAAGAAATGCCCTTTCTGCTTTCCAAAAAATCAAAGCACCTGTTGCTCCAGCGGCGGTGTCCTCGGAGGCCACAGCAGCTCAGGTATAGCTCCGGTGTTCAGTCCTCAGACTGCTGAGGATGGGATTGTTCATACGGGAGTACTGCTCCAGATCGTCCACTCGATTTTCCAGTAAAGTGTTTTTATTTTCTATCTCCATGTTTTGGATCGTGTGTGTGGATTTCCCACATCAGATCCATCACTTTTTTCTTTTATGCTGAGGCTTTCGACATCTCCGCTGACAAGAAGTCAAGAGATTTTTTGAGCTCCTCAGTCTCGTTAGGCTGGTTTGCAAATTTTCTTTGGTGGCATTTTATCTGCCATTAAAAGTGACGGACAAAATATTTCCAACGTGTAGTGTCGATGATTTAGATTGGTTTAACAATTTTATTCACCGACTAAAATCCTCCTGAATTCTAATGAATGGAGTTTTGCTGCTAATCGGAATTAGAGCCTATGTGTACAGTCCCATTCAGCTCCATGATTTGCAATTCTTTTATTTGTTGATTATATATATATATTTTTTATTTTATTAAAATGAAGGAACTTTATATGTAATCTGTGACCTATAGTTGAACAACATTTACAGACAAATGAACGACATACAACATCACTTGGTGCTTACTCAATGCTGTCGTAGATGATTGTTAACATTTGGAAGGACCTACTGGCCACTGACAGAATAAAGGCCACGGCAGGCCACCCGTAGACGTGGGAAAGGGAGGGGTGATGGGGGGGATTCAGTTCCCTTGCCACACGTGTCCACCATAATTTTACACGCAGGACCTTTAATAAAACTCATTTTGGTTGTTGACTTAATGACTCAGATAATTAATTCAAGCCAGCCCATTACTTCAACTTAAAAGGATGATAAAAGCATGTCTATATGATCTTTATCTGTCAGCTATATTATATCAGCAGTATACAGAGTTGAGCAAAGTCAGAACCCATTTAGACATTCTCTCGGGAAATGCAAATAGGGTTACAATGTGTCCATGCATTAAAATCACCCTGAATGTTACAATCAATCCCATTTGTGCAATGAATCAAGTCCCTCTGCTGAAAGTATTTGGGTGGAAAAACATTCAAGTACCTGGACTTAAAGTAGCATTTGGATGGAGTTATTCTCGGATGTTAGAGCAGACTTCCTGAAGAGAGCCTGGAAACATCAAAAAACGTTTTGGTTTCCTTTATTTGTTACAGAAATATTCTACTGAAGAAAAATCATTTGAGCGAGCAGCTGAAGCTGTCAATTTCTATTTCTACAGTGGCCAAATACATGTTGTATATATTGAAACTTTTACAGACACTTTAGTGTTTTTTCTGCTGACCGAGTTTATGGCAGCTTTTGAATGCCAATTACGCACTTCCAGAACCCTGCCTGCAGCAACATGATTGGTTGAGACATATGAAGCGTGAAAATCAAACTCAGATTCGAACTATTCCATCATCATACTTTAGAAATGAATGTAAATTCTGATTTGTGAGACAAGAGTGGAATAAACTTGTAAAACTATAAAGAAACGGATGCAGCCCAGAAAAGGCCGCCCTGTCTATTGGAGGAACATGGCCACGATAGACTGATGTAAACCTCCCCAGCTGAATCCTGTACAGATTAGAATTTATGAAACTGATGAATTGAGCTTCCTCCCAATATCATAAATGTAACGCCACCCTACATTAGTTTTGTGCATCGACATGATCTCCTTAATAAGTTTAGTTTCATGTATGAATGTTTACATTAATTTCTGTCCCTTTGACATTGAACCAGAAGCTAACTACCTTAACTCTGTTTAATGCTAAGCATATAGCCAGGTGAATAAAACAAAAAATTAACACTTGTACACACCCAAATCACAAATTGCTGAAACACTATTTTGCTGAATCTACTAACTTGCTGGGCTGTCTCTAGACTGAGACCTGTCCTTCAAATGGGGGAGCACATCCGCTTCTCAACTCATTCTGTGACTCTCTCTGAAGTTGCCTCGCTATCTATAAGTGGGCGCTCCAGACATGGATTGACCCTTTTTGTTAAATACTACTGATACAATTACACAAGACATCGTTGTTTCTCCTCTAAAATGTGTGGCCATCCCCAGCAGTAGTTCAGTGGAATGCCGCGGTGCCAACACCCATTCTATCGGTGGCAGTTCAACACAAACCAGATACATACAGTGATGACACCGGTTATTCCTTCCAATACAACACACATATTTTGACATTATATACAATTATCATACAGTTTCATGTTGATGTTTTCTCACCTTGTAGGTGATCTGAAAAAACTTCAAACTCTTCACACTGGTGTTCCAGACCTTTTGGTCTCCTTCGTGATGGATGATTCAGGACATTGATTGGCACATCAATATGCTAATAGCATTGCCATTGAGACGGACCTTTGCCACTGCGAGGTCTCTCAATTTGCTGATGCGTGTTATTAAGACAAAGTACACATAAGCGCAGACTCACACCTTCCACCCAATCAGAATGAAGGCATCTTTGAAATTGCTGATGGAGTAGACTTGACCCGGTGCGTGTAAGGGGTGGCATGCCAACACAACCATGTGTTTGCCCCGCATGCTTATGTTGTCATTAAACCTTGTTCAGCGGTACGAGAAGGAACGTTCTACATGTTGCTGTTCAGACGGAGGACAAAGTGAGGTTGATTTGTATGAATGTGTAAACCAGGATTGAAAGTCTAGAGCATAATGGTACTATACTATTTAAGAAGAATAAACAAATTGAGATGAGGAGCGGAAGTGAGTGGAACTTCCAACAGAGGCCACTAGATTGCCTGTAATAAATTGGGATCAACTACGTTCCGTTATGGCCACACTCATTTAATAAACAAATGGTGTACATTGAAAGATGTGTAGAACACTGGGCCCTCACGTAGATGTTAAGCATTTAAAAAGTTAAAATTCCTTTAAGAATAATCCTAAATAATTGATCACATTCCAGAATCGCAACATATATCATTTCAGCAGTAGTACTATCATATTTTGAGGACCCTGTCAATATTTATATATACTGTTTATTTACATATATATGTTTACAAATATATACATATACTGTACATATATATTTATACATACAAATTCTGGTGTGAGTAGCATCGCTCCGAAAGGTCTAACGATCACAGCAGCAGGGATGTTGAATTGTTGAAAGGCCTCGCTTGGTTAACCACAAAGCCTGGAGGTGTGTAGCTCTTTATAATCACAGACGCACACAGATGACACAGACACACACACACACACACACACAAAGACACACTTGACACGCACACACCTTTCTCCTCACAAAAGAAATAAACGTCTCAATTTCACATCCCCCTCTCGGAACAAGATTACATTACGGTTTCTTTTTGAAGTCAGCCAAGAAAGGGAATGTTGGTGGTGTGTGTGTGTGTGTGTGTGTGTGTGTGTGTGTGTGTGTGTGTGTGTGTGTGTGTGTGTGTATGTGTGTGGGGTGTTGGTATCAGCTCCTTTATTTTTTTGTCATGACTTGCTGCTTCAAAGTTTTGGTTTCCAACTCTTGACAAGGACGCAAGAATTTATATTCTACTGTGATGACTATGCGAGAGTGATACACATCAAAACCTCCCTGTCCCTAGTCCCCCCTTCTCCAACCCACTCCTTGTCCTCAGCAAAGCGCTCTGGTGGCCATCTAAATGGAAATGTCTCCCCCTCTCTTCCTTCCTTCCCACCCCCCCACCATTCATCCACTGTGATTTGTCTCCTCGACTGTCTCCTTTGGTTTCTACCTGCCTCTCCTTTACTCTTCTCCATTTCCTCCTCTCTCCCCCGTTGCCTGTGACAACCGAGGACACCCGGGCCGAGTCGACTGCATTAACGGCCAAGTTAGAAGGATGTTTACTCTCCTCCATATAGGACAGAGATTATTGTAAAACAGCCTCCTCTTCATGACCTTCAGGGGATGTACACATGCAGGAGCCTTTAATCACGCAGTTGTTGAAAAACACTCCAATATGTGCATGACTTATTGCAGTTATTCTTCTCACCGGAAACATAGTTATTCTTCTATGGTTAGTTAGTGCGTTTAAAAAGCCTTGAAGCCATAGTGGTTTAAATTCAGCACTGCTTTCGTTTTCAACATTTCACACACCACCACAAATAGCCTTTCCATTGTTGAACATTTAAATGTTCCATTGAAATCGGAATTTCATGAAATAAGCCCAGAAATACAATTTCATTAATTTCTCGGTTTTTACATTCTGGGGCGGCTATGTCATGCAGTGTTCAGGGATCAGACCTTCAGGATGTGGGCCCAGAGGAACCGTGCAGGCACGCACCGACCCCCTCGCCAAACAGCCCAGACTGCAGCCTTTCCCCTAGTTAAATATCACCAGCCTCCAGCAGGTCTTTATAGATGCACACAGCCACCCAAACACAGGCACACTCTCCCTCCACAAGCATATTTATACATCTACACACCTCACACACAGACACACACACACACCGACAGACACGCGCTCTGACCCACGCACAAACGCATGCACACACAATCACACACAGACAGAAACACACACACACACGCTCCTTACTTAGGCACATTTAAACATACACACACATGCACAAACTGGACAGTGTTGCTAATGAGCCGTGGGCAACCTGTGTGCACTGTGGAGAGGGTGGAAATGGAATGGCATTATTATTATTATTACTGCCAGAGAATGTCGTGGCCTTGTATTTACAACGGTCAACATTAAATTGCCACAGTAAGAGTGTGTCTCTAAATGATGTCACACAGAGAAAGCCCCTAGCAGACCGTGGCTGGAAGGAGGGATGATATCTTGGTGAGCAGACGGGGGAAGTCACAGCTGAGGTGTTTAGTCCAGGCTTGGGTCTGGTTCTGTTGGAGGTGTTTTCTCTGAACGGATGGATCCTTATATAGAACAACACCTTTTGTTTTGGATGTGAATGTTTGTGGTTTTGCGCATGTTGTATCTGGGATCTAATTAACTAATTGGAATTGTGGATGGCTGAACTTCCCCAATGTTCCTCACTTACAGCAGTAATGGCTGAGCCTGATTGGTATGAAAATGAGATAATTAGTGTTAGGTGTCCCGCCTCGCATCTTGTTCTGCAGGGACTCAAATGGCTGTGTTTATAACATTGATGTAAAACACAAGAATAGCATCGGGACCCAAACAAATGTTTTCTCTCGATGGTTGGTTCTGCTTTCTTCCATCTCTTTCATCTTTCTCTCCGAACAGGCCCAGCGTGGCGTCTGCCTCCCTTCCTACTCCCGCTAGACTCAGTCATCTAGTTTGGGTTGGGTGCCTATAAGGCAAATTTCCCCTCCAAATGAGAGCATTATCTGTGACAAGCGACCCCAAATGTAAGCCAGGGGCCTCACAGGGTTCATTTGTTTGCGACGTGCAAACGGGGGCGAGAGATCCGGCCCGCTCCGTGTTGTTCCCCGCCTGATTGCTCTGTCACAGCCCCTCGCTCTTTATTTGGTCTGAGGACTGGCGGAACCGAGCAGGGAGTGGACCCCCGGACGAGGGAGAGCAGTCATTGGTTGATGCTTAGCTGGGCAGCAAAGGGAAAAATAAAACAGAGTAAAAGAGAGAAGGTATGAAATCCAAAATAAGGAAAGAGTGGAAATAAGAGAGGAAGAAAGAGGAGGAATTTACCCTTTTTTTTCTCGAAAACCCAATTTCTTTTTTTCCCTGGTTCTAGCGGTCAAAGTAGTAAAAAGTGACATGGCGGAACAAGTTTTTTGTGTGTTTTTTTCTCATTATGTTACCAGAAAGCAATAGACTAACAGGGGAGCTTTTCCATGTAGAGTTCGAAATGGAATTGTGTTCCGGCTGTTGGAACCCACCCAGCAGAAAGGGTCTGTTTGATTTAACTAGGCCACATATTGCCCTGCATTTGCATATGTATAGCTATCACATCTGATGGAATAACTTTAAAAGTGATTGACCAAAGCAGCATTGAGAGCACACCTTGAAAACCCTGAAAGCTGGGGCAGGCAACTTTGGAGAAACAAGCCAGAGTAAGCTAGATTTAAAAGTATCCCACTGAAGCCTGAATTCTGCAAGAGGAAGAGTCCGTCAGAGAGCATAGGAGAGAGGAGGTCAACAGTCATGCAAGCAAGTTTATGTAGACTAGTAAATAAACTGAAAAATATGATCTGCTGGTACATTGAGGTTGCTGGTCTTCTGTTGCAGTGGTATACTATTTATATTGTCTACAATAAAAAAATAATTATCAACTGATGACCCCTTCCTTGCTGTTTTCCTCTGTGAACACACAACTGATTTGGTACTGATGTTGAAGCAGAAAGGGTAGAGACACAGCTGTTTTGTGCAAGGCACTCCATACAGGCTTCATCACATTCACCAAGGGTAATCACAAGAGTGTGTTTGCCCTAACACTCAGATTGTCCTTGATGACCACATCAACCTGATAGTGTATGTGGTTTCTCCATTTCATTCACAAAGATAAACCATGAAAATAACACAAGTGAGGATCAGTTAAAGTGATCCTGCCTCTTTAAGCTTGACACTAAAATATATATAATCAACATTTTGAGGAGAGGCAGGGTTATCCCAATTGTTACCATGCCAACCTTGTGATGTTATTTTTTTGCTAGTAGTCCTACGAGCCATTGAGTGTGCACATATCTAATGGTTAATCCATTGCAAGTTGTGCTGTTATAAAATAACATGTTTTTGTCTGCTTCTAACAAGTCTGCTTCTAACAAGTACACACCCGTGTTCAATAATACCTATGTATTACCTATGTATTTGAATTTACTGTATATATATACACATAGTATATATATATAATATATATATATATAATGATATATATATATATATATATATATATATATATATATATATATATATATATATATACGTATATATATATACAGTTATTTCATTGTCATGACACCGCTTGCAAAGAAACAAACAAAACTAAAAATATACAGTAAGTCCAACGTACATCCACCTAAAAACTTCCTGTGCTTTGGATTAAAATGCAAGAGTCATAGGCCATAAGTAAGTGGACCTTTAATAATAAACATAAAGTAATAATGTTAACAATTGATCCAAATCTTTAATAGACATTGTAAGAACAGCAGTAGTTGGTAACATCTAATAAAAAATAATTTGTTTGGCAAGATGACGGAGGATGGAATACAAAATCTCGGAACCCTGTATTTTCTTCCTGATGGTAGTTTTTGAATTAATTGAACAGATGATATGAAGGGTCCTGAACTACTACTGTTGG
>OOFH01112925.1:0-10493 GCA_900323355.1 Merlangius merlangus | reverse complement strand
GCTGATATCAACCAATGGGATGAGGGATATTTCTGAGCAATGCAGCTTCAATCAACCATTGAGACGACTGACTCATCGATATTTCTGAGCAATGCAGCTTCAATCAACCATTGAGACGACTGACTCATCGTTCAGTTACAGGAACAATGCAGCTTCAATCAACCAATGAGACGAGAGACTTATCATTCAGTTACCTGACCATGCAGCTTCATTCAACCAATGAGACGAGAGACTTATCATTCAGTTACCTGACCATGCAGCTTCATTCAGCCATTGAGACGAGAGGGGTATACAGTATAATACCTAAAGTTAGGGGGAGACAGTGATGGGAAAATTATATTTTCAGTACAGTACAGTTTCTGTAAATTGTCATTTGTTGATTGTGCCTTTTCACTGACACCTTCGGTTGGTCAAGTGTCAAAGGGTCCAACTGAGAAGTCCCCACTACGTCTCCCCACATGGCAATTATCAACGATCAAATCAAATAGTGTTTACTTAAAGGACAGAGTTACCTGTGTTCTCATCAAGTAGAAGAATGTATAAGGGGAAATCTGCTCCGTCGTGACCGGAATACCCCAGTCCCAAAGGTTAACATTAGATAACGTTAGGAACAGGTAGGGTGGCTAGACAGTGCAAGGAATAGGAGACAGAGCTTACACGATGAAGGGGAAACAAAATGATGGATTTTTCCATCACACAACATGTGTGGAGCAGAGCTGTTCTCAACCTTTCCGAGAACTGTGCCACTGTATAAGAAGTCCTTGCTTTTGCCAATGCATTTAAGAGCTCTAAGAGAGACACAGGGCAAACTCCCATCTGAGGCCTGGGATTAATGTATGTTTGTTGTATGCTATTGAATGATTAACTACTCAAATTAACTAGCCTAATTGTTTTAAGTTTGGATGACTCTTTTGTTTTAAACAGTTCCCACCACAAGACACACAAAACAATGAGACAGAAGAGACTTGAACACTCTGGATTATGTGATTCAGAGACGACTAAACGTGTCACATTCTTGTAGCCTCAGCGAGAGCTCTTTGAAATCGCACCTATTAAAATGTGCTTTTCGTGGCATGTCTGTGAATAGCCACGGCCTGCTCTTTGTCTATTCATTCCATGGATTAGGAAGAAGAATAGCTGGTGGTGCTTCAGGCATTAGTACTCTCTGTTCTTCTTTAGTGGTCCACTGAAACCACTGAAAAAAGTGCTGTGACTACATTGCTCATGCTGTTTCAATGCAGCACATGTCATGTGATGTACGAAGTATTTTCCAAAGTAAACAGCTTGAAAATCACTGATGTATCTTGTTTAATGTAAAACCAATTATTCTACAGCATTGTTGAATACTTGTTTCTGATTGGTCAAAACATTCCAAGGTTGTTTATTATTTTTAAATAACCGGACACATCCACATTTGAATGAATTCTTAATGAATATGCTACAAATCCAACAACAACAATTAACCAATGTCTAATCGTTGTTGGTATCTGTGGTATAAACAGAAATATTACATTATTGCTTTCATATTAGGGGGAAACTAAACACCAGAGGGATGTGATTTTAAGAACCTAATTAGACCATAGCATGCTTACCGTTGATTGTTAACTCTACAGTAGCTGTGATTGGTTGGAAGGTTAGCAAGCCCATTTGGACTTTATGATGCAATCACCTCAGCGTGTATATGTTTTGGATTTAAATTGAAATTACTGAGGCAAATCGCTTCTCTAGGCAGCATGTTTTACTTGGTTATTAATACTGATTCATTCAGAGGAATATGGTAGCTTAAATGTAAAACCGCTATACTATATAGATAATTTTATTGAGAGCAAGAGTCAAGAAAGAGTTTGACAGACACTTCTATCCACTAATCTCAGAACCTTTTGCAGCGCTGGTTGTCTGTCTGTGTGACAGTCTGGGTAACAGCCACAGTGTGTTTCAGCAACAGAAAACTTGAGAAGTTGATAAGGGCAGGAGTGTGTGAAGAGCAAGGGTTGGGACAGCAAAAAGAGCAACTGCCACCCTGCCTGGGTAGCTCTCCAGGTGACTTGAGGAAATCTCAAGCAATACATACACACTCGCAATAATATTAACATTTGGAGGAATTTTTGTGACCATATTAAATATTCTAATGGGTGAAATGTGTAGCATTTAGTTGCATTTAGCGGCAAGGTTTCAGATTGCAACCAACTGAATACACACTTGCCCGTAAGGTGCCAGTACGTACTTCCAAAAATATCTACAACAGCGCCAAGTAGCCAAGAGTCAAGTGATGAGGTTCCTGAATAGGTCTATAATTTTTTTTTGTTATTAAGTCTGTGAAACTTTAGGTCATATCTTACAAGTAAGAAAGAAATCCTAAAATAAGATGAAATAGCGTCCTCTCCAGAGCTGTTTGTTCGTAACATGTAAACAAAGAGTGTGGAACGGTTCAGCCAGCAATTGTTATTGAAGAAAACTCTATTATAGGATTGTATATCATTGATAATATTATTTACATCATTATCAAATAGCATTGACTATCAATATGTCCAGATAATTTAAGCTATGAGCTAGTTGAATTACATATTGTAACTTTGAACAGCCAAATCACTAATAAGCAGTTAACTTACCTGTAATGGAACGGCCACCTTTCTAGATTGATTTCCATTGAAACGGTATAGTTGCTTCCACAATAGTGTAATTGAAAAAATAGCCCCTCTGAATGGAGGTTAATCCAGGGGCTCAGTGCTAAAGGAGTGTGCTACATTGATTGCAGATAATGTGGCAAGACTTCCACGTATCAGCACTTTACAAACCCCTCTCTTAAGGCTAGCACCATTACCTTACTTATTGACCATATTAGTGGTTCAGCTTTTACCGTAATGACCTCACTTTGGAGTCATTATTGAAACGCCCAACAGCTGTTGAATGCGATAAAAATGAGCCTTTTCACCATTTGCCGTTTACTGACTGCTCAGAATGACAACACCAACACATGATGGCTGCTTGGTGTCACCATGGCAGAGCCACGGGGCCGGGGTCGCTTTCCCTTTGGTGTCGCAAAGGGAAATAGTCTCTTCGGTGGTGTCAGCATTTATTATTTGTGTCACACCGTGACCGTGGGCGACGGGCGAGGACACCTTCATCTTCATCGCATGCACCGTTCGTCTGGCGGTGCCCTGTGTGAGCCCGCTCGGCTCTGTGGGAGAGTGTTCTATTAGCCGCCGTGACTCAGGCGCGGCTGATGCAATCACTGGAAAGGTAGAGTTCTCAATGAGTTTCCATGCGACAACACGTGCGCGCTGTGAGTGTGCAGTAGCGCTGAGCTCATTCAGACGCTTTGACCTTTTCTGCTGTCTGTGGGAATTTGCGGCAGAGCGTCTCACTTTGACCCGAGATGATGAGCCCATTTGTCGGCTTTTCAAAGAGGAGTAGTTTCACACGTTGGGTAATTGGTAGAGGGAAGTGAAGTGATTTATGTTGCAGTTGTAGAGAAAGAAAAAATATATATAAATCGATAAAAAGGTGGATTTCCTATGGTTTAAGGGCAATCAAAGTGTTCCTATGTGAATTTGAACAATATAACTGTATTTCAGACCACAATGAATTCAAGACTAAGCCAAAAATAAACCAGTATGCTGTAATAAAAACCAACACATAACACAGAACTAAATATCAGTGACCTAGCATCTTTAGTCTGATATGAAACCTTAATATGTGAGAACACAAACAAAAGCCAAACATACGGCCTCAGCTTACCAGCTCAAATGTTTTACACAAACACATTTTTGTGTTCAAAATTCGCCTTAATTTGAAACAATTATACTTGTGTATCCTCTATTAGGACAAATGATATAGCATAAAAGATGAATGGCCTGCCGAGCTCAGGAATAAAACCTTGTGGCATCACTTAAACAACTGATAGGTTGGCTGTTTTGATATGTGAACACACAAAAGCTTTAAAGGTCCCATGGCATGAAAATCTCACTTTTGTAGGTTTTCTAACATTAATATGAATTCTCCTAGCCTGCCTATCGTCCCCCAGTGGTTAAAACTTGCATTCAGTGTAAAACGAGCACTAGGTATCCTGCTCACCTTTGAAAATATGGAAGCTCAGGCTAGCTGATTTTGATATGTTTTTTTCATGTTGTCATAAGGGGCCAAGTTACCTCCCCTTTCTCTGCCTTGCCCGACCAGAGAATCTATGGCCGTGCGAGCGCCACATGTGTGTGTGTGTGTGTGTATGATTACACAAACTGTAACGCAAGTGTTGTACACTTTGTTATTTGGATAACCGTTCTGCTGTTGGTGTTATGGCGCCTAATGTGTCGGTTCTTTGACGTCTGTTATTTCCACAACAAGACTCTAGTTGAGGTTATCTCAGCCATGGTTGAGAAGGAATTGGGGGAAAGGAACTTGGTCTTTGACTCCCTGAAGTACATGAACCACGACATGGAGGAGAAAGGGATTGTTGCCTGCGGTTGTCTCCCTCCAGAGCCCCGTTGCCTGCCGTCAACTGCCGCTACCGTAATTCTGCACCACGGCTGAATTTCGGGAACGTCTTCAAATACTTGAAGATGTTATGGGCCCACTAATATCTATATTAAAGCATCCATAAAGTCTGCCATGGGACCTTTAAATCCATAGCTCTATCTAGGCCACATTAATGGATTATCTGTTCAGATTACTCTTTATGCAAATCTATACAACAGAAATTTGTAATCAATAAGAAACAAATAGATGAGATTTATTGAAACAAAATCCACAAAGCAAATTAAAAAGTGCAGAATACTGTATGGAAAAAAATATCTTTACAGTGATAAACTACCAACGTTCACACTCACACACACACACATAGACCAATGCTGGTTATTAATTATAAGTCATGCATAATAATGTTCAGGTCCCGGTTCCACAGCAAGTGCAGACCGCTTTGGTGAAGCAGTGGGGCTGACCTCATTCCCCCTTCATAACAAAGCCTTTCCACCATGAGGCTGAGATGTAGTGAATACGTCTCGAAGAGCTGACTGTTCGAGGAGAAGACGGGAGCATCTGACGAACATATGCACTTGTCACGCTTTCTGTCGACCGTGTTCTCACAGTAAACTGCCCCGATATACACTCTGTTTAAATATCACTTAGCAACAGGTCCGGCTGTCGTATCTATGTGTCAGGATTTTGTTAGTTGCACCGAGTGAAAAAAGAAAGATCCACACACACACATGCTTTTCCTGATATAAATGTAACAATATGTATGTTTAAACTGCATGTGATTAGAAACTGAACACCATCCTTTATCTTCAGAAACCAAGCACCTTTTTACAATGACGCCTCCATTTTGGAAATGGAATTGGAATGTTGGTTTGTTATTGTATGTTGTTAACGTATATTTACTTAGATTTTGCATTTTACAGTACAGCTAACAAAATCCTGCAAGGCCTTTTTATGAACAACCCTATATCAGAGCTGTACAGATTGAGCAAATGATACGGTAAGCAGCGCACAAGGCAGATATCCAGATCCAGACACGCTCAGAGAGAAGAACTGGCGGTCACCTTTTCTAATTAGCCACCATTCACCAAACACTGAACCTCTGCACAAATGACAAACAATAGCGGGTTCCCTACAGCTACATGTACTTGATCGCACGCAATCACATCCCTCAGCCGACGGGTACCGCCCTACTTAATTTTCGAAATCGATTCATTTGGTGCACCCTTTTAAAATGTGATTTCCCCGGACACACGTTGCTCCAAACTCAACATTTAATGCTGCAGACCAATTTCATTCGTTTGCACCATCATCACCGGCTGAGCTTCAGTCTGAGGGCTGCTGGCACAACTCCACACGGAAGTGGGGCCCTAACTACTAACGTATTCCTCCATTACTTTGGTTAATGAAGGAAGAAAAGAATGATGTATAGTCATTTCATTTTCCCTTTTGCCGTTGTTTTTTACACACCAACGTCATTAGTCGACTCATTATTCTGCTAGAATGTCCATGCCTGCCCGGTCTGTCCCTCTTGTACTACTATGGATGGAGGAGGGATCCTGTGTGTTTCTGTTTCCTCCTGTTTTGACAGTCTTTGCTAAACTTTTTAACAGTATAAGGTGAAGGGATGCCATTGAATCTGGGCTGTCTGAGACTTTAACTTTGACATATTTATCATTGGTAGCGCCTGAGTGAATTCCGCATTATTCATACATATTTAAATACTCATTAGTAAGCTGTTCATAAACAGTTATAAACTATTAATAAGATAATTAGATAATGGTTCATTAGATCATTTATACAGTGTAAGTTAATCTATTAACAATTAGTCAAAAGGGACATATTCTGAAAACAACACTTTTCCTGCCGACTGCCGCCGAGCTCCCCCCGCCAGAGCTGCTGCCGAAGCTTCGTCGGCAGTCCAGCGGAGGAGACATGGAGGAGAAAGGGATTGTACTCCAGGAGCTGAGCTGCGGGACTGCTGCAGAGGCTTCGGTGGCAGTCCGGCCGCCGTCGAAGCCGTCCGGCCTCCGCCGAAGGGCAGTCCACCAACTGCCACCAAAGCTGGCAGTTGCGGTGCGGGGAGATCAGCGGCGTCCGGCAGCTCAGCTCCAGGAGTACAATCCCTTTCTTCTCCATGACGCGGTTCATGGACTTCAGAGAGTCAAGGCCAAAGTTCCTTCCCCCAATCCTTCTCAACCATGGCCGAGATATCCCCCACTACGAGTCTTTACTTGTTGTGAAAGTGCCAGAGACGTCACACGCAGTATTTATGATTCATAATATCATCCAAGGCGCACATAGCTTTTGGCCGTTATATTAGATATAATATTATATAAATACCCATATATAATATTATTATATATACATATATAATATTATTATATATAGCTGTGGTTCAGTCTGACAGCTCATTGGTCAATGGGCAGCAGCTCATTTGCATTAAAGCTACAGACACCAGAAACAGCACATTCTGAAGGGACTGAAACTGAAAGGAATAGCGATAGGCAAGATCTTTTTTCCTAAAAGCTATTTCCAGCAAACGGCTTCAAAAACATGTTTTCTGGAACTCAAATACTATGTTCACTTGTTGTGAAAACGCCATAATACGTTTCCTCTGAGGACTGTATGAGAATATTGTCCTTTTGATGCTGACGGGTCATAGGCCATTCATGCACACATTCACACACCGGCGGCGGTGTCAACCACCCAGGGCGACAGCCAGCTCGTCAGGAGCAGTCAGGGTGAGGCGTCTCGCCTAGGGACACCTCGACACTCGAACTAGCAACCTTCAGGTTAATAGCCAGCGCGCTCTAATTACCGAGCCAAGTTGCAACCTCGTATTGTGAAACACACCAATCCCGATATTCCTTCCGACACGAGGAGAATGGGATGGGGTAGAGCAGTGGCTCTTAACCTTTGACTTGAGGTGGAGCACTTAATTGTCTTCTAGGCCGTTTGCTGCCATGCAAACGGAACGATTGAGATTAATCCACAGAGAGGCGGCCAGGCAGAGGGAACAGTGGAGCGACACCATTTTTAGGAGCCATGATACTATATCACTGTATCTACAATGTTTAAATTGATTCTAAACCATCTGTATTCTTTTTTTTCTATGGTTGTTTATCTGTTTTTTTTAAGAATTCATCACTGGATTCACCACCTCAGGTATCACGAGTGGTTTAAAACAACCGGTGTATTGATCCTTTCCCAGTAGCATCTTAGGCCGAGCCGAGTGAAACCACGCCTCGTTGATCAGCGTTTCCATCAATTAAAACGTTCCGAGCTGTGCCGAGTCCCCCCTGAGATGAACCATCTCTGTGACGGGGTCAGAATCCCCCAGAACCTCCTCCAAACGGGCCATAACGACGTCCGGACCTCTGCTTCCCTCCGATTCATGGACCAAACACTGAATATAATAATTGTTCTTGTCTGAGGCTCATTGTTGGCATGCATGCAAGCGTACGGCCTCGGCTTCTCAACAGCTTTGTTTTGTTTCGATCGTAACTACATCATTTAAAAGGGTAATAAAGGGTTAGGTGGAAGTGCACCGCAGTGATTTTAGTTTTAACACTTTCCCTTGAAAAATAAATGGCTTGTTAGATTTTCATCCAATTATTCTTGTTCCAAAGACTGGACGTGGAACAAAACTTGCCACTATTGGATCGCTGATATCAATATTCAATGTGTTTTTTTTTTTTCTAAGCTCAAGAACATCTAAGATTTAATGGCAAACTGAATATAATAATGTGTTGAGTCATCAACACATTATTATATTCAGTTTGTCATGGTGATGCCCTCTAGACAAGGGCATCACCAGATAAGAAAACCGGAGATGGAAATCATTAGAGAGTCCCTGGAAGGTTGTTATGAGTACATGGAGGTGTGTTGACACCGTCATCGCCATGCTTATCCGGTCCTCAGGCCAGTTCCAGACGTTCCTCTGTGCTACGTCACAACCTCAGGGCCAGGGGGGAGACGGCTCAGAGCCTGGGTCCGGACCGACCTGAAGGGGGCGGAGTCACGCCATGTGTCCTGTTTAGTCATGGAGATATAACACGGAGGAGGAGGAGGAACTCGCGCAGTCTATACAGTGTGCTTGAAAACCGACACTTTTCAGTTTATTCTAAAAAAATCCTTTATATTTTTATTCAGTTTATTCTTTAATTTTGGGGTAACCAAACCCCCCCCCCGTTTCCTGCCACACGATTGGTCGAAACAAACATGGAGTGTCAGAAAGTGAAACGACCCTTTCTCCCAGCTCTGAGCTCTTCAGACTGTCGTCTAACCCCAGCCCCGGTCTCCCCTCCCAGGGTAAGGAGATCATCGAGTACTACCTCAGGGAGCTGGAGCAGGAGGGCGTCACCCACGTGCCCCGCTGGACCCCCTCGGCTGCCCCCAAAGCAGCCCCCCTCGGCCGCCTGACTGCTCCCCCGCTCGGCTCCATCACCGCCAACACCACCACCTCCTCCTCCGCCGCCGCCGCCAACAGCACCGCCCCCTGGCCCATCTCCGTCCCAGGACCCAAGACCGGGGCGTCCTCCAGCCCCCCCGAACTACCCCCCGCCGCCACAGAAGGTGGGTCCTCCAGTGGGGGGAAAGCGAGACGCTGGTCTCCGTGACAACAGGTCTAGGGTAATAGGGGGTTACTCGCTTTATTTGAAATATCACCCGTGTTTAGCGAAACCAAAGGAGATCTGGGTGGGGGTCGGCTCCCATGGAGCAGAAAGGTCCTTGTTTGAAACCCCAAACTCTGCAGTCTAACCCTCTAGCTACTTATTGATGATTCCAGAAATGTATTCTCTGTGTGTTGAAGTGATAAAAGTGCATTCATTCTTGGGAATTGACCCCTACTAAATTCATTCAGAATACAAGGCCGTACAATTGTGTGGCGCTTATGATTAGGGAAAGAAAACATAAAAATATAACCTTTTGTGACCCAAAATTAATATATATTCACTGCTCCCTTTCTACCGTAATCTTATAACCCTTTACTGCTATCCAATTTTCCGAGCTTCAACCGCTACTAAGTTAGTGAAGTTTGGGAAGTTGTGAAGATTACACTCTGATAATTGTGTTTTTGAGGAAAAAACTCAAGTGTAGTAGTGAATATATTAATTAATTCTGGAGTGTAAGGGTTATATTTTAATGTTTCCTTTCACCATTCATAAGCACGGTACATAATTGTACGGCCTTGGTTTCTAAATAAATTCAGTATATTCATAAATGGGTTCAGTCTCTGTTTGACATTTGCATGTGACTCATTTGGGAGGTTTTTTTTGTGATAGGGTCAAAACAGGCCAAAACAAAATCCATCTTTTGTTTTGTGGATAATTTAAGGCAACGAGACGAATGACCTAGTAAACACCACGAGACGCTCCCAACGTCTTGACTCTATACCGCCTGACCCTTTTTATAAGTGGAGTTAATCGCTCTGTTGCTGCTTGCACGAGTTTCCCCGCACTGTAACCGTTGACGATCTGCCCATAGACAAACTGGACGCCGACTACATCCGGCGTTACCTTGGCGACCTCACTCCCCTGCAGGAGAGTTGTCTGATTCGTCTGCGCCAGGGGCTGCAGGAAACCCACAAAGGAAAAGTGAGTGGTGCTACGCACGGCGACAGAGACCGGGCAGACGGCCAAACACTCTCCTGCCAGCACACTGCACTTTAATTGTAGTAATGCATTGGCTTCACAGTGCACTTTATTAGCACCCAAACACGCTATAAATGTCGTGTTCTTCTTCCAGTCATCATCACATCAGAGACAGAATCACACAGCTCACAGTAGAGCTTGGATAGTGATCTGTGTTTCACCCAGGTCCTAGGAAAAACTTTCATCTGGTCCACGTTTTAAAAGATCCGTCTGCTCCCGACGAGCTGGCCGTCGCCTTGAACGGTTGACTCCGGCGTCGCTGTGTCAATGTGTGCGTGAATGGGTGAATGTTAGGTGGCTTTGAGTGGCCACTGGTCAGAAAAGCGCTGGATAAATGCAGTCCGTTTACCACTGAAAAGGTTTCCA
>OOFH01112924.1:0-10918 GCA_900323355.1 Merlangius merlangus | reverse complement strand
TTGTGTTTCAAAATTGTCCTTTACTCCTTCATCACAGGCAGTGGCTTGTTGACGCCATGAAAGAAAACGATCCCACAAACATTCAGATTTTCCTGGTCGGAACCAAGAAAGATCTAAGTGTACGTATTCCCTGTGTAGATAGAAAGACCTAGAAGATGTACTCCAGTAATGTTGTGTTGTGGAGAGGCCAGACAGCCTTGTCTCATTCCTGTGATGAATGAGTGAAGGTCAATGAGGACTAGCTGGTCTGACAGAAGCACATAGTGTTTTCTTTTTAACACAACCTCAGGAATGTGTTTATTGTTGTTTTTGGATCTCCTTTTTTTTTGGACATTCACTTGTGATAGCAAATACATTTGACCCCGAGCAAATGATGATATAACAGATTATGAATTAAATTTGAAAGTATCTGCAACCGCAGTTTCTCAAATGAGTGACTTATTCTGAAATAATTCAGTAGAGTCAAAAGATCAAAACATGTCTGCAGTCGCAGAATCATTACAGCAATGGCTACCTTAGACGCATTAATTCCCTGCATGGGGCTCAGAGTGATCTCATGTCAATACAGAGCAGCGGTTAGACATCTGGCTTTTCTCAAGTATCCTCACTAAAAATTGAAATAGCATATTTTTTATTATTTTGACATTTACCTTTGCCATGCATGAAAACTGATAACTCTTTACAGATGATTTTTCTTAATTGAATGAAATACTACATGATCCTATCTGTCCTCACTCGGGTGTTTTTGTGTCTCTCTAGTCTCCTGCGCAGTACGCTCTGATTGAGAAGGATGCCATTAAAGTATCCCAGGAGATGAAGGCAGAGTACTGGGCCCTCTCCTCACTGACCGGTAAGGGAATATATCACAGAGCAAAGTTAGGAAAATAATAATGATTCACAGGAACGACTTCTGGTAGACACATTTTCCACGTAGGGACAGGGCTATATTGAAGTTCAGGCTTGAGATTCATCTGGGGGGGGGGATGTTTGATTGATGTTACCTGGTAACTCAAAATAGTCTCAGCTTACTCATGCATTAACATGCAACTCACCCATAGAGGGCAGTCGGAGTCCATATTAACATTTTTACCAGGATCAATCCAATGCACTACTCTGTAACCGAATACCTCACTGTTTATCTTAAATCCGTTGTTTTAGGTTCCTTTAATAATAATGACTGAACATACCTTAAACGTGTGTTTTTTCTAATGATAGGGGAAAACGTGAAGGAGTTTTTCTTCCGCGTGGCAACTTTGGCTTTCGAGGCGAACCTCCTCGCTGAGCTGGAGAAAAGCGGGACGAGGCAAATCGGCGATATCGTCAGTGAGTATTGACCCAGTACGCCAGCAATATCCCTCTCCGCCTCGCCAAAGAGGTGTTTGGCACATGTGCTTCATACAAGCTTGTGTCTTTGTTTCAGAAATCAACAGCAATTCAAACAATCTCTACGCATCGTCCAAGAAGAAACAGCCAAATTGTTGTCAGTAAGCCTGGAAGCACGACTGTTAACTAAAGGAATTAAAGGGGAGACTTCCTCTTCGGCCAGCACTTCATGGGATGTTTAGAAGTGGACCAGGAGAAAGGAACACAGTGTTTTTTAACAGACTTGGGATACGTTTTCCAATAATTGGAAGTGGATATAGTATGTGGTTGGTAATCTCCCCTTGATAAACTAGTCTACTATTTTTCCTCTATTTCGGTACGACCAAAGTGCAATATAAAAAACACATCTAGATGTAGTAAATTAATGTGTTCTGTTTTATATAATCAGTTATGCAATCAATTGTCAGTGTAATTTGGATATTTGCTACGTCTAATATCTTTCCGTCAACACGTTTGGTTGTTTTCAAAAATATATATAATGCCTCAGTACACGCCTATTGGAGGTTCATATCAGTGGGTATGTACTTTGAATCCGTTTGCTGTAAATTCATCAGTTTAATTGTGTATTGAATGGTGTGTGGCCAGTGGAATATTTGCAATAATTAAACCAATTTCTTATCTTTTATAGATTTTCTCACTTGCTTATTAAAATATATACTGTAGTTGCATTCAAATTATATTCTCAGTGGAGTAACAATAGCTGCAAACTCCTAGATGGGCCTTAGAATATATTTCTAAATGTGTGTATTTTTTGTACGTCTTCCATTGCAATAAAAAAAATGAAATTATGGAAACCGCTTTTTCATATTGTTTAATCAATATTTTGTGTTTTACATGAGTACAATGAACATATCTTACAAATATTGAAAAAAAAATCTTAAATTGACATTAAAATTATCTCTGTCTTATTCTTCCTAATATGTGAGAGTAATTGGCGTTTTTTCAACTCCTAACTATTGAACAACTCAAGGTGTTGGCGATCAATTTGTTCTTGGAGTTTCTCTGGGATGCAATGGGCGTGTTTGTAATGTTCCTTTATCCATTTCCCTCCTTCTGTGTTCTCAATTGCGACTGCAGCCACACCTGTAATGATCATGGTCTTGATTTAAAGGTTATCATAATGGTTACGTCCTATCTGGGAAAACATTGGCCATCAACTGATGATGATTTACCTCAGGGGACAACGGACTAGTGGGGCCAGATAATGGCTAGGGTTAGGGCCAAGGGCCAAGACTGCCTTTACACAGACATTGTGTTTCAAACAGAACCAGGCGAGTTTTAGGGTGATATTGGAAAACATTCGCTAATAAAAAAATAAAAAATCGTCTTCTGAAGATAGCCGATGGGTTTTGAGATCGTAGCGTTCCACACAGTAGGTTTACCTGCATGCAACCAATACAAACTCACACGTGATTGGTCGATACTAACTCACGCTGGATTTTTCAATACTAATTCACACGTGATTGGTCATTACTAATACTAACTCACACTTGATTGGTCAATACCAACCCACACTTGATTGGTCAATACTACTCGACTACCAACCCAGCCACAGAAACCAGAACGCTTCCGATACCCAAATCGTGTCCCGACCCGTTGCCTACATATTCAGAATTAATATGCAGATATCTGTTTATAAAGATGATGTTCAGTCTATTCTTGTGTTTCAGTTAGGTAAATTATAGAAGAAATTAAAAAAAACGGACCTACAACGATGGCTCCCAGCCGCTCCACTAGTTGTATGGCCGCCTTCATCGTGCCTCCGGTCTCTATCCACTGGTCCACTAATAACACTCTGAGACCTGGGGGAGAGATGAATGTCATAAAGCTGTAGACCTAGCCTACAACCCCTAACCTCATAAACCATTTTGTGAACAGAAACGTTGTCGTATGTTTTAGTCAACACTTGGGGGCAGTATCCTATTTAGGGTGATGGTTGATGTCCTTTCATTCCAATGGGCCCCTTTCGCCTTTCCCTTGTCCTATAGTTTGGTTGATAGTGCCTTAAGGGTCTCGGGTAGCTTGGGAAACAGACGAGGCGGTGAGGTCATGTTTGCGAATTGGTGATGTCAGGTTAGGCCTCCGGGCCTACAGGGTTTAAATATGCGGCCTAATTGTCTTCTTTTTTCCCACGCATGGGGAAAAAAAAGATGAACAAAGCCCAAACATGTACTGAATCCCAGGACACATTTCCCAGAAGAAAAAGGACCCTGCTTTTTTGGAAAGAGGTGGGGAGGAGAGAATATTAACCTGGCTTGAGCACATCAAGGCGTACTTCCATGTTTTTTTCCTGGCATGAGTAGTCAGTGTATTGCTGGCTCTGGGCTGCTATGCAGAGGTGGCCGGCCTTACGGATGGCCAGGAACCCCTTCCCCAGAGTGGCGGCCACAGAGGCCCCTGAAGACCAGCACAATTAGAAATACGTTGCCATTTTATCTTTAAAAGTTATCAAAATAAAATGATCAAAATAATTCTCCTCAAAGGTACTGATTGGTTGGTTTCATAACACATCACTATGACTTTCACAGGTCTTTTTCTGCCCTGCACTCGCCCTACATGTCTTATTTCAGCAGCGGGTTGAATTACTATTTTTAGCACAATCCCTTACATAGGTCAGCTGCATGCACAGCTAAAGCAGTGTCTATAAGTAGTCAAAACAGAGCATGTGGGCGGTTGCTATTTCGATATATTCAATTAAAAAACATCAGTGTTTTACCAAGAATAAATCCCATTGCATCTATGCCAGCTACCAGGTCCACGCTGTCATTCTGGAAGGGGCTGAGAAGGTCTTTCACACAGTCTGCTAGAGCCTGGACAAACCAACACACCAGTGAATCGAGATTGTGTGAACGAGTGAAAAAGTTTTACTCATGCATGAGATTATACTTATGGTGAAACAATTAGGCCTATATAACATGAATGAGATACAATTTCGATTATACTATAAAGTGTGAGTTTTTTGCTATCCAAACACTTGGAAGACAACAAGTAGGGAACCGACAGTGAATCAAGCTGCGATGATGTCCTAGTGATCGTTACCTGGGAGTTGCAGTAGAGTCTGGAAGGATCAAGCCAGGCAAACGTTGGTCCTTTGGTGTTGGGGGCCATTAGAGACAGATACCAACCTTTCTGCCTGTCTGTCGGAACAGCCAGTACATCCATTCTCAAGCAGTAGTTTACACAGATATAGCGGGCAAGGCTTGTGGTCACAGACGAGCATATCGGGTTCCAGTGTTGTGCCAACTGTATTACCCTCAGACACCATAGGTCTGAAAGGCAGCTAAGTGTAGATAATAGGGCTAGATGTAAATTAAGTATAGGTTTTCTATGCTGAGTGAAAAATATTCAATGGTGTTTTGACAAGAGTTGGACCACTACTTTTTTTTTTTACTCAGGGACAGCATAATTTGTAAAAGTACTCCTACGCACAATTCACTCCCAGGGACCCCTGGAATGTATCGGATGTTTCATCTGGTGATTCAACATTATGGCGTCTGTTGATTTGATTTGACGTCATCGCATCTGGTGATTTGACATCATCACTGCCCGCCTTGAAACAATCCGCTTAGCCCACTGAGTAGCCTGGGCTTGATCTCTACACCAATCCCCATAAACCCTGCCATGTGACGAAGCACTTTAACACAATTAAGGCTTTTGAAGTTTTCTTGGGTGGCGTTGCTGTAAAACATAGAACATGTCACTTTTTTTTAACATAAGGGTTATGTTCTTTGTGCATTTTTCAATGTTTAAATAAAAACATTCGAATTCAACAGTTGAATAAACATGAATCCAGTGATAAGCTGTGGTTTGGCTGGTTTGTCTCTGAAAAGCTGATTCATGTTTTCTTTGCAAGAAGGGACAAGAACCTGCTGCAAGGCATTGGTATGAACAAGTGGTTCAAATAGGACCTGCATCCAGGTTCCTTCAGGGCACGACAGTGCAGGGACCTCATGTGGGACTTACACATAACCCGGATGGGTTGTTAATTTAAATGGTAGGCCTACTATTTAGGATTTGCTTTATTGTGATTCGTTATGTGTAATATTCCTGCTCATTATCGGATTTCCACTGTTTTGTGGAGCCGCAGGCATTTCACCCTACAATGACATGAAATAGAAATACAATACAAAAATATTGTAAATGAAAGCAATAGAAAAAAAGAAGAGAAGATATTACCACTAAAAGCGAGGAACAACTTTTTAAACGTGAAAAGTTATTAAACTTATGAGCAAACGTATCTTATAGTTAAGAATACAATGAAGAAGATATTTAAGGTGCTGTTTTTGAAGAATATTAAAAGAATAGAATACAAACATTATTTAGCTGAAGACCAGATTTTTCTAAACTTAATGCAATCTAAAGGGGGTAAAGGTTTATTTTCTTCAGATAACCTTCCATGTGATCCTCTCTTTTTTTCTTCTCATATTGGTTAGTATTATCATACTCTTGCCCTTCAACTTTCAGTACGCCCTAACTTCTCGTTTGGTCCGTGCTGTGCCCGTTAACAACGACAAGGTGACCGAACAGGATCCTCTATCCACTGCCAACCACGTGCTCCCCGTCTGCAGACGCGGTGGGAGCATCCGCCATGCACGACATGCACCGACAAGTCCGCTCCTGTGCACAATAATCATCATTCATACATTACGATTCATGTCGGTGCCAAACAGCAATCCCCTATGCGACATTGCAAAAATGCCCAATCAGTAGGATTTGCAGGATCACCCCATCCTCTTTACCATGTTGCGTGTCAGCAAAGTAAATGTGGATTCCTGGTGAAAAGAACCAGAGGGGAGGTAACTCACGGCCATTCCTCCACAAAGAGAGTTGCCGATGGATAACGTTCACCCCCCTCCTCGTGCGTAATGTTAACCCAATGCGTTCCGCTGAAACGTTCAAGTCAGTGCAATAAAAACTGCTATTCAAGCATAAAAATGTGACCAACGACATGGAAATGAATGAGTGCTTTGAGCTTGAAGCGGCCAAAACCCGAAGCTTAAACCGCAGGACTCCTCCCAGCATTGTTATCCCGGGAATTAATAATCACCCCATTACCACGCTGCCTTAAAAAGCGGCGGGTCGCTCGATCCGCCGGAAAGTCGAGGAGCTGTCTGCAGAGCGCGTGGTGCTGAAGGACCACCCGCCGCGATGTTGTGGTTCCTCTTCGTCTTCCTGTCGTACCAGGACAGGAACGTGGTCAAGGGAAAACTCTTGAACGACGCCCACGGCGCGGAGAACGAGAGCAAAGACGCTTGGTTCACGGTGAACCGCACTCTTTGTGCAAAGATGTCGATGCTGGCCGGTGGGATGGAGGCTTTGTACCAAGTTTCAGACGGGCGTCGGTCGGTGCGCTCCGTCGTGGACACACGCGGGGACCTCGTGGACTGTTCCGTAATCGTGGACAGGTTGCAGGTGAGGTCGTTCCTGCACCTGTGCAGACTAGGACTGACGCAACAGGACTTCCACAGTGAACGCTTGAGCGCACAAAATAACCGTTTTGTGCGCATGGAAGAAGCCTTGGCCACTTGCCGACAGTTTACGCAGAGGTCCGAGCCCCGCGTGGAGCCGAGGGCGCACAAGGCGCCAACACAGCCGTGGCCGAGTGGGGACGCGCCAAAGAAGAGATCGAAGAGAGGCTTCACGTACCCGGGCACGCTGTGGTGTGGAGCCGGCAACATGGCCGATCACGATGACCATTTGGGTAGGTTGTGTGTGTATGGTTCCATACTGTTGATCGGTCAGTTCACAAATATTCATGCTACCTCGATTTGAAGAGCAAGGTGACTGATATTGATTGTGTTCCTGTCATTGTAGGGGATTTCCCCGAGACCGACAGCTGTTGCCGCACACACGACCACTGCCCTCACGTCATCCACGCCTTCTCCTCTAAGTATGGCTACACGAACTTGAAGTGGTACTCCATTTGCCACTGCGACTGTGATATTGCGTGAGTAAATGGTTATTCTTTTTTTTTCTCACGTTGAAGACATTTTAAGCGTTGATCAATATCAACATATGTCAGTTGGTCTGCCTTATGCCTCATTCTGCTGAATCTAGTCATACTAGTAATAAAGAAAAACCTGAGAAATTCTCCTTTTTATTTTAAAGTATTTTTGCTAATTTTCATCCATAATTGGATTCCATAACTTTAACCTTTAATAATTTTAACACATTATATAGCCAGATGTATAGTAACTGAACTGGAACTCTATTCCAGTGTGTGTATTCATTCTGTATGTGTATTATTCATTGAAAAAAACCTACAGCTGCAAAACCTACTGGCATAAAAGGACTAGCACCGCCCTGCTAACAAACAGCGTGTCTGTGGCGTGTCTGTGGCGTGTCTGTGGCGTGTCTATGGCGTGTCTATGGCGTGTCTATGGCGTGTCTGTGGCGTGCTGCAGGATGAAGCAATGTCTGGCCGAGGTCAACGACACCGTGTCCCGGGTGGTGGGCCAGGCCTTCTTTAACGTCATCGGGGCGCCCTGCTTTGAGTTTGTTTACAAGGACCACTGTGTGGAACGCCACTGGTACGGTGTGTAAGTAAACACAGATATTCTCCCTTGTATTCACGTTGCCCCTCGACCCCCCTCTGTGAGCTCTTAGGGGTTAACGTCTCACTCTCTGTTTACGTCTCACTCTCTGTTTACATTTCACTCTCTGTTTACATCTCACTCTCTGTTTACATCTCACTCTGTTTAATTCGCACTCTCCGTTTACATCTCACTCCCCTTTACGTCTCACTCTCCATTAACGTCTCACGTTAACATCTCACTTTCTGTTAACGTCTCACTCTATGTTAACGTATCACTCTCTGTAAACGTCTCACTCTATGTTAACATCTCACTCTTCATTGACGTCTCATTATCTTTGTTACCTCTCACTCTCCGTTTACGTCTCACTCTATTCATTACGGCTCACTCGCCGTTTACGTCTCACACTCCTTTTAATGTCTCACTCTCTGTTTAATGTCTCACTCTGTTTACGTCTCACTATATTTGCTATGTCTAACTCTCCGTTTACGTTTCACTCTCTTTTAAATGTCTCACTCTCTGTGTACATCTCACTCTCTGTTTAACGTCTCACTCTCTGTTTACGTCTCACTGTCTTTGTTACTTCTCACTCTCCGTTTACGTCTCACTCTCTGTTTCCCGCCCCCAGATGCAAACGGTACGAGAGGCTCCCGGTCGCCGTGCCTCAGCCGGCCGTCCCGTATATCTTTGGCGGAATCCCAGTCATCGACGTTCTGACCGCGCCTCCTCCCCCTGCGAAGATGGAGACCGCTAGAGTCAACGAGCAGGTGACGAGGCCGGAGGGTGGCACCACGTCGGAGGAACCCCCGTCATTGGTTACCATAGTGACGGCGGCCGAGGACTTCATCAAGGTCCTGGCTACCGTGTCCACGTCTCAGGGCACCCCCTCCGACACCACCAAAGGGGTGGCGCCCAGCACGGAGGAAAAGAAGACGAAGAAGGAGAAGACGAAGAAGGGGAAGACGACGAAGAAGAAGGAGAAGAATAACCAGAAGAATAGTGGGAAGAGGAAGAAGCCACAGAACCAGGGTAAAAATAAAGGGAAGGGGAGAGGGAGGAAGGTGAAGTCACACAAGGACACTGGAGTGGAAGACATTCTCGTAGCTTCCAGTAGCAAGGCGGGTGTTGGCGACCACTTCCTCATTGAACTCAAGGCCGGCCGTTCGGGGCACGGTGACAAGAACACATTTGTTGAGGGGGGATTCGATCTGGCCGGGCACAGGGGGGCGTCCAATGAGGTGATGAAAGACGAGCCGGCGTTGGAGAAAGATGCCGCCGAGGTGACCTCGCCTTCGTCACCCAAAGAACGGGTGACCCGACCGTCTGACCTGGCCACAGTGAGCACAGGTTCAGCTCGTCTAGCAGTGTCCACCAACACCAACGCTGCAACACTGCACAAGACTAAAGCCTTGAGGTCAAGGAAGGGGGAGAGGAGGAGGAGGAAGAAAACTTCCCAAAGTGAGAGTTATTGTCCTCCAGATAATGCACTAAATATGACTCTAAAGGAGGACTCTCCTCTGAGCTCCAACGCCCATTTAGCGGACACATCGGGCCCTTGCATTGTTGGCGTGAACCCACTCACCCAGACAGGACTACAAAGGCCTACAGGCCGCTCTGAATCAGGGTCTTTATTGACCACTTCCAGAACCCACGTCATAATGGCCGAGGAGGAAATGGTGGGAAGAAGATGGAAAAGGAGAAGGAAATTGGCCTCTGCTGTCCCCATTTTTTCAGTTGACCATAAAGTTCCCAAAGAGGAGAGTGGGACAGAGATGGACAGCATTGGCGCACCCACAATCAACACCGACATACCTCAGACAAAAAGGCCAGAGCTGGAAGTTTCACACAGGCCGGAGATGTATGGCACAAAATCCACTGCCTGCGTAACCCCAGCTCTTAGTCTAGGCGTTGTTAAGGCAAAAGGTCAAAGGTTAAAGGGCATGGGTCGACAAAGGCGGAGGGGGACGGCGGTGCCGTCTCCATTCAAAGGAAACCCACTTCTGGAGCAACCATTGGAACCCGTGGTTCCTACCAGTATGAGTATTTTATCGGGTATCACTACAGTAGTTACCAGGCCGTGCCAACAAGGGCAGCATTCGTGTGGAAGAGGACCTCAGCATGTGAAGACCGGCATCTCGTTGCCTGTCACTGCCGCAACACAAAGACCGACAGGAAGAAAGGGGGACAAAACAAGGAAGAAGACATTGCTCCGTGTTCTCTGTGGTAGAGGTGCCAGTCACACACCCAGCGAAGCTACACACAAACCAGGGACATCGACCAGAATC
Organism: Merlangius merlangus; assembly: GCA_900323355.1. Lineage (NCBI taxonomy): Eukaryota > Metazoa > Chordata > Actinopteri > Gadiformes > Gadidae > Merlangius > Merlangius merlangus. The sequence goes on along the minus strand of OOFH01112924.1, from coordinate 717 downwards.
CACGTCTCAACCGTGGCTCCCAACGCCGATGAGCAGGAAGAGAGCCTTCAGATATCTATGGACCGTTTCTTTGCCACCACAGGAGCACCAGTTATTAGTGCTATGCAGCTGTCTATTCAAAGAGCTCAGAGGCAGTTTGACTTCAAGAAGAGAAGAAAAGAGTTGCTCTTCTTGCGGCAACAATAAGCCATCTTGCAGAGGCACAGAGTGACGGGTGAATAGATGTCTTAGCTAGCCCATGTAGTCCACGGCTATGGAACTGATTGCCTTCACATTGAATGAAATGCAATATAATCATGTCAAGAATAAATCTTCTCTTGTTCAACATTTGAGCCACTATCGACCGGGAATCATGCCTTTTTGATTTTTAACTCATTTTGTAAAACTGTTTCATTCATGTTGATAAAAAAAGAAACGATAACAAAGTGTTGAATCTTTCATGCCATGGAACATTACAAAAAATATATATGTCTTTAGTTGCAAACTGAAAATCCTTTCAGTTACATGCACCCTAATAAGCTGCATGTAATGAGGAGTGATTTGAAACATACCTAAACAGAACCTATTGGCCAGCTTAAGAACCGAGCCTGCTTAGCCTTCCAAATGAACCACCTTTCTGTCCCACTGTATCCAGAGCAGCCGAGGAAGGGAACCAGCAAGCATTCCAAGTGTATTTACTGTGCTCTTTTGTTTGTAGGGGAATGAGAACTTTGTTCC